>JAUELO010455628.1:0-12828 GCA_032357855.1 Amphibolips quercusostensackenii | reverse complement strand
ACTACTTTGTTAAAATTGATGTTATTGGTTCAAGATTCATATGTAGTTAGAAATTTATTAGCTCGTTGAAAATTCATTTTTTTTATAGAGATTTATCCTTGCTGTAAAAATCTGTCACCTTATTAAAAATTTTGTCTTTTTTATAGAAATTTGAGTTTGTGTCTATGAGATTCATCTTTTTAATTAAAAATTAAACTGCTTGAGTAAAAATTGAATTAGCATGTTGAAAATATTTTCTTCCTGTTAAAGACTTATTATTTTAGTGAAAAATTTATGTTTAAGGTTAAAAATTAATCTTTAAGTTTAAAATTGTACAATTCCATTAAAAATGGAAACTAGTTATTGAAAAATCGTCATTTTAGTTGTAAAAATTATCTCCTGGATTGAAAATTCAACTACCTGGCCGAAAGTTAAACTACTCTGTTGAAAATTGATGTTATTGATCAATATTATTATGATCAATAAAAAATTTATCTTCTGAACTGGAAATTTATTTTTTTTAGCACAAAATTGATCTTCTTGGTTAAAATTTCATTTTCTAGATTATAGGTTCAACAACTTTGTTCAAATTCAAGGTAGTTTGTTAAAAATTTAATTTTTTTGAGTGACGATTTATTATTATAGTAAAAAATTCATCCGCTTGTCTAACATTTTGTCTTTTTGTAAAAAATTAATCTTTTGGTTTGAAATTTCATCTTTTTGATAAAAAACTCAATTACATGGTCGAAATATATAAACTACTCTATTGAAAATTTACTTTTTTCATTAAAAATTCATGAATGCAGTTTAAAAATTATCATTTTATTAAAAATTTGCCTTTTGGATTAAAAACTGAACTACTTTGTTTGAAATTGAAGCAGTTTGTCAAACAGTTACATTTTATTGTGTAAATGATTCATTATTTTACTTTAAAATTTACATCCTAGATTGAAAATACCTGTATGTTGCTCAGAATTCGTTACTTTTGTATAAAAAAGTATTCTACTTTGTTGATTTTGTTTTCTTTTTGGTTGAAGCTTCTTTTTGGTTCAAAATTTAACTTTTTGTTTAATAGTTAAGCTTGTATATCAAATATTAATTTTTGTTAAAGATTTATCATTGTAGTCAAAAATGTATAATTTGGGGTTAAACAATAAATTTTTATTTGTGGAAAATTCGTATCTTTTGAAAAATATGTAATTTTTATTGTTAAAAATACAGGTAGATAAAAATTTTTATTTTTTTTATTCAGGATTCAAGTATTTTGTTGATAATTTGTCTTTTTTAGACAATTCAATTGCTTCTTATTAAAAATGAAAATCCGGATCAAAATATTAAATATTACAAAGAAGAGAAGTTTATAGTGAATCGTAAATGTAAATAGATAGAGAAATGCTGATATATTATTTTTGCAGCGAGATTTACATTAAAAAGCGATCAGCTGTCGGTTATTTGACAACAATTAACCCATTTCTCGTTTATTCCTAACAATTTAATCTTTTTTAAATATATAAATAACTCAATAGACTTTGCTTTAGTAGCCAAGTTTCACTCAATTAAATGTTTGAATTAAATATACATATTCTTTACGGACGATCACACTTAAGCTTCCGATTCATTAAACTCCGAAACGTTATAAATCACGCTCCACTGAGCCGATGAAAGATGCATAAAGCCATCATCTAAGTAGTTCAATAACGGATCATAAAAAATATGTGCCAGGAAAAATCTTAAAACAGTGTTTTAACTATATGGAAACAATTTATATTTGGTGAAAATAATTTAAAAAATTGTTATTGTGTTATAAACAAATTAATGAAGAAAAGTCATTTTTTGGAACTGGCAATATTTAGCTCATTGAAATTGATAAACTTTTTATAATATGTAAAAACAATTCATGTTTTATTTTCATTTATTAGAAATAGATGCTTTTTAGTAATTGTTTAAACATTTTTTTATAAACAAATTTGCAGTTTGGCGCCTTTTAAATGAATAGACTCAATTTTTGTTCACGGAAACATTTAAGAATTTTTTTTTGATGACTCTTTGCTATGATACTTTGCGAATTGAACCCATTTATTGTAACAGTGAAATTGTTTATAAAAATTGTTCAAATAATAAATATTTGTTTTAATTTGCAAAATATCATAGCAAAATCTCATTGAAAAGATATCCATAGTTGATTCCGGAAACAAAAATGAAGCCTATGCGTAGAAAACTCGTTGAACTGTGAATTTTTTGACAAAAATTGTTTAATTAATAAAAAAGTGTTGTCGATTTGCAAAGTATTATAGTAAAAAGTCATTAAAAAGATATTCCTACTTGCGTTTGTGTGCAAAAATTAAACCTATTCATTAAAAATTCGCCGAACTGTGATTTTGTTTATAAAAAATGTTTAAAAAATTAGCACATTCTATATGTCGACTATTTTAAAGCAAAAAAGCGATATTTTCAATTAAAAAACGGATTTATGATTAAGGTCATCTGTATTTTACCAAATAAATTAAATTTTTTTTAAACTACTTTAACTTTAACGAAATATTCAAATAAATTTCAAACAAAGATATGAAGTTTCACTTAAGAAGATTACTTTTTTCTTGAAAAAAAAGAATTTATAATTTAAAAGACAAATTTTCATATAAAATTATAAACCTTTAACCAATAAAGTCAATATTTAAATATTAGGCTAACTTTGAATAAAATTGTTGAATTTTCAACTAAAAGGAATAATTTTTGACATAAAAAATTATTTTTCTATCATAAAAGACGATATTTTAAATCAAGAAAGTGAATCTTTCACTAAAATGATTAATTGTACTCAGAATAACTAATTATTTATAAACAAGATTCACGTACAACAAAAAGTAAAATTTCTATCTAAGAAGAAGTTTCAACTAAGAAGGTTTATTTTCGACTAAAAAAAAGACAAATTTTAATCGAGAAGATGAATTTTTAACTAAAGTGTCAAAACTTCATCAAAATAAATGAATAAATTTAAGACAAACTTTTTAAACTGTCAACGAAATATTTAAATTTTTTAACTAAAAACCTGACGTTTCAAACAAGATTATTTTTTTATCCGAAAACACAAATTTTCAACAAAATGATGAATCTTTAACCACAAAAATGAATATTTAATAAATAAGTTTAACTTTCAACAAAATTGCTGACTTTCTAATCAGAAAAATTAATCTTCAACTCAGAAGATTGATCTCCTAACAAAAAAAAAGAAAAATTTTTTAATGAAGCAGATTAATCTTCTACTAAAATATAAAATTTTTACCTAAAAGAAATAATTTTTGATAAACAAGGTTTTTAAACAAAAAGTTTTCACCAAGAAGATTATTTCATTACTATAAAATAAGAATTTTTAATCAAAGAGAAAAATTGCTAACTAAATTTATAAATCTTTAACCAATAAAATAAATATTTGATAAAGTAGTTTTACTTTTAACAAAATCGTCGGATTTGCAAACAAAATTATGAATTTTCAAAACAGAAGATTAACTTTCTACCAAGAAGACAAAAATTCCAATTAAGGAAATAAATTTTTCTTTGCAATGATAAATTTTTAATCAAGAAAATTAATTTTTGATAAAAAAGTTTATTTTTAAGCAAAGAGTTGAAATTTCAATCAAAAAGCAAAAGTTGTAAACAAAAGGAATAATTTTCGACTAAAAAAAGACGAATTTTTAATCAAAGAGATAAATTATCAACTCAATTTTGGACTAAAGAGATTTATTTTAAAAAAATAATGTGATAGTTAATATTTTTACCAAAAATAATTTTGATTTTTAATAAAAAATAGTTAAATTTAACCAAAAAAGACAAATTTTCATAAAAAAACATTAATTTTTATCAAAGTAGTTCAAATTGCAGTGAAATTTTTAAACAAGAATTTAACTCGGAAACAATTAAATTTAACTAAAAAATATAATTTTTTTGAGAAAATCATACAATTATTAATTAAAACTATAAATCTTAATTTGAAGAAATTCAAACAAATTAGGAACAAAGTGTAGATTCTTAAAGATTTTAAAATAAGATTTTGAAACTTTTTAGGGATTTTCAAAAGTTTCAAGATAGTAAAAAAATTTTCTTGTGACTTTTAGGAAAACTTTTATTGGTATTTAATTCTGAAAAATTAATTTTTTAAAAATAGTTTAAAAGATTTCCAAAGATTTTCAAAACTGCCGAAAAAATTTAGAAGATTTTAAGGCAATTTATTTGATTGTACATGTATTAATTTATATTATTTCATATTTTTATTTTATTGGTTAATTCGACAAAATTGTTTAGCCAAATTCACTGATTTTTAATAAAGGAAATAAATTTTTAAATGAGATAATAATTTGTTAGCCTAAATAATAATTTTAAACAAATTAATTAAACTTTCAACGAAGATTAAAAAATAACTTTCGGATGAAGTATTTAAACTTTTAACGGACAAGTTGAATTTTCAACGAAGAAGATTTATTTTTGGTCAAAAAAGACTAATTTCAACCAAACTCACTAATTTTTAAAGAAGGAGATAAATTTTTAATTATTTTAATTCTTTCACCTTAGTCATAAAAGGTTAGCAAATTAGTCGATTTTTAAATCATTAAGATTAATTTTTCATCAACAAGATCAACTTTTAACAAAATTAAGTATTTTAAAATAAAATAGATCAATTTTCAAGGCAATTTTTTCAATTTTGCAGAATTCTTCATAAATGTTAAAAAAAATTTAAATCATTTTTAAAGATATTTAAAAAGATTAACAGTTTGATGAAGATTAAAAAATAATTTAAAATTAAAAAATATTTATAACAAGATATAATTTTCAAATATTTCTGAATAAAATGTAGTTTCTTAAAAGTATTTTGGTAAGAATAAAAATATATCTTTAAGATTCCTAGAAAAATTATGAATGATTTTTTATTTAAAAAACAAATTTTTTAAGAAGTTCTAAGAGTTTTAAAAAAACATAATTATCCTTTAAGCCGCCTTGAAGCTTTTTTATGACTTGATGAATTCCTGTAAAATTGAACCATTAAAAAAAATTTGTATATTATTTTTTGACACACACTGAAATTCCGATATAAGACCGTTCCGATTTACGATATTTCTAGAAGTGATGGACTCCGCAATTTCCTGATGAAAGAAGCACCGGGTCCAAAATAGAGAAAAATAATTGAAAAAAAAAAAAAACAGAAATGATTCATACCGCCCTGCCTGTTTACGTTTGGATTCCCCCGATTAAGGATTAAAGCTAAGGCAAGCCATGGCCAAAACCGGTCTTATATCGGGAGTTCAGTGCATCTGCTATCTTCAATGTTACTTTGCTTAGGTCAAATTATATTTATATATAAGCTTGAAAAGAAACTGATAATACTTTTCTTGAGTTTAAGTGTTGAAAAAATGTAAGAAAATAAATAGGTTTCTAAAATTTGTATTTCAAATACAAAGTTATCTTGGTCTTTAGAAAGGAATACTGCACGCGCGCGTAGCGCGCGACTAATAATGTCAGTAATTAAATAAAAAAATCGTGACTCTTTGCCGCTACTTTCAATGGGGTCAAAAGTCCCCCAATTAAGTTGGGGAATATCCTCGTTGTAATGAGCCGTACGAACGTGTAGCGGAAGACATTTATATTGAGAACAATGAGAATAAAATAAATCGTGAATTGGTGGGAGCAAAGAATGTATATCTAAGAGGTTATCCTAATCCAAAAATAATTACGCATGTATCTAAACCTGTCTAAAGACTACTGATTTATGCCTGAATTTTTCTGAATTTCTGCAAATTAGTTAACAAAACTCGTGAGAACGTAACAAGAATGCGCAAATTTCAAGAAAATATTTATAGCTTGGTTTTATAAAACAGTGAAGGCACATGGCAGAAGTAAAACTTCACTGGAACACCTTTGCAATTTTTCGTAAGAAATCATAATTTTTTAAGGATACAAATAATTAAATATTAAGGGCGTTTTCAAAGTTTTTATAATTTATATTTACAAAAGGGAAACATGAAAAAGGATAAAAAATAAAAGGAGGAAAGAGAAGCAGGAATAGGGGAAAAAGGGGAAACAGGAAAAGAGGAAAGAAAAAATAGTAAAAAGAAGAAGAAAAAGGGATTAGTGTTCTTTTTGCCCTTTTCTTCCTTCCCTTTTTTTTATTTTTTTCCGTTTATTCCTCTTTCGCTTTCCCTTTATTTCTTTTCCATTTTCTCTGATCCCTTTTTTTCTTTCCCCCTTTTCTTTCACCAGTTCCCATTTTTCTTTTACCCTTTTTCCTGAAAAAAAAGAAGAAAGAGAAGAAAGGAAACTTTAATGGATTACCTTTAAAATTTGTCGTGACGAATCATCATGGGTTTTGGAAAAAATTTTGGGAAAAAAGGACAGGCAAAAGGAGAAAAAGAAAAAAGATTAGTATCCTATATGTCCTTTTCTCTTACCCCTCTCCCCCTTTTTCTCCGTCTTTCCAAAAGGAAAAAAAGAGATTTTTGTCCTTTATGTCCTTTTCTCTTTTCTCTTTTTCCCTTTTTTCCTTTCTTTCCATTTTCCATGTTCCCATTTCCCGTTCCCCTTTTCTGTTTTCCCTGTTTCGTTTTCCTTTCTTTTTTTTCCTAATTCCTGTTTTCTCTTTTTTCCTGGCAAGGAAAATGGGAAAAAGGAAAAGAGAAAAGGAAAAAAAGAATAAAGAAAAAGGAAAAAGGGAAAAGATAAAGGCAAAAAAAGGGGAAAGAAAAAAAGGGAAACTTCAATGGACTAACTTTGAAATTCTCCGCGAGGAATCATCTGAAGTTTTGAAAGTAATAAATAATTGAATATTCCAGACATTAAAAAACTTTGTTTCAAATATATTCATAAAATAAAAAATAAAAAAGGGTAAATCATAAAAGGGAAAAGAAAATGAGGAGAAGGAAAAATTGAAAGGGAAAGTAAGACAAAGAAAAGGGATAAGGGGAAAATGGAAGACAAAAAAGGGAAATTTTGATGGAAATGAAAAAGGGCAAAAGAGAGAAAGGAAAAAAAAATATAAAAGAGGAAGAGAAAAGGGGAAATAGGAAAGAGAGAAAAAAAGTGCAATAGGAAAGGAAAAAAAAAAGAAAAAAAAGAGGAAAAGAAAAAATCAAAATAGTAAAGGAGAAAGGGGAAAAAGAAAGAGAAATAGGAAAATTGAAAAGGAAAAGGAGAAAGAAAAAGAGAAAAAGAAAAACTTTCATGGAATAACTTAAAAATTTTTCGTCAGGAATGATTATAAGTTTTTAAAGATATAAATGATTAAATATTAGGAGCGTCTTCCAATTTTCCATTATTCATATTTACAAAAGGAAGAATCTAAAAGAGAACAGGGAAAAAGGGAAAGTGGAAAAGGGCAAAAAGGGAAAGTTAAGCACAGGAAAAGGAATAAGGGGAGAGGGGAAAAATGAGAGAAGGGAAAATGGAAAATGGAAGAGGAAAGTGGGGAAAAGAGAAAGAGGCAAAAAAAGGAATAGCGAAAGCGGAGAAGGGAAAACAGAAAGGCACAAAGAAAAATTTTGATGAAATAAATTTGAACTTTTTCGTGAGAAATCATCATAAGTTTTGAAAAACATCAATACTTTAATATTTAAGGCATTTACAATTTTATTATTAGTTATATTTACGTGAGAAAAAAGGAAAAAAAGAAAAAGGGGAAAAGGGCAAGAAAGGAAGAGGGATATAGAAAAGGGAAAGGGAAAAGAAAAAAAGAAAAAATTTGATGGAATTACTTTGAAATTTTTTGTGAGAAATTATTATCAGTTTTGGAAGATATAAATAATTAAATATTAAGGGCGTTTTTGTTTTTTGTTATTTATATTTATAAAAAAAAGGGAAAAGATAAAAAGAAAGAAATGATAAAAGAGAACAGGGAAAAAATAAAAAAACAAAAGAAGAACAAGGAAAATGGGAAAAAACGAAAGGAGAAAGGGGAAAAAAGAGGAAGGGGAAAATAGAAAGGGAGAGGAAAAAAAGAGGAGAGAAAAAGTTTGATGGATTACCTGTGAAATTAATTGTGAGAAATGATCATAAGTTTTAAAAGATATAAATGATTAAATATCCTGGGCATTTTAAAATTTTTTATTACTTATATCTACGAAAGTAAAAACGGAGAATAGGAAAAGGGAAAAGGAGTAAAAGGCAAGGGGAAAGAAAAAAGAAGAAAAGGAAAAAGAAGAAAAGGTAGAAAAAAATAATGGGAAAGGAAAAAGAAAAATGGATTAAGACAAAAGAAAACAAGGAAAGGGAAAAAGGCAAAATGAAAAAGGTAAAAGAGAAAAGGAAAAATAAAAAATATAAATGGGAAAAGGGTGAAAAAAGGAAAAATAGAAAATGAAAAGCAGAGAAAAGAAAAAGGGAAAAGGGGAAAAAAGGAAAAGGAAGAAAGGGAAAATGTTAAAAAGGAATGGGGAAGAGGAAAAGAGTAAAAAAAAGGAAAGAGAGAAATGAAAAGCAGAGAAAGGGGAAATGGGAAAAGAAAAAGAAAAAAGAGGAAAAATAAAGAGAAAAATGTTAAAAATGCAAGGGGAAAAGGGGAAAAAAATGAATCTTAATCAGATATTTCAACAAAAACGAGTAACATTAACCATAAATAATGAATTTTCAATAAAATAGCTTAGCTTATAATGAATTACTTAAATTTTCAATAAAAAAATTCATTTTCTATAAAAAAGACGAAATTCGCAATCAAGAAGATGAATTTCCTACCAAAGCAAGTAATTTTTATCAAAATTTATGAGTTTTTAATAAAGGAGATAAGTTTTCAACTTAAATAATAAATTTTGAACAAAGTAGCTCAAGTGTTAACGAAGTAGTTGAATTTTCAATCAAGGAAACTAATTTTCTATAAAAAAAGTCGAATTTTCTATAAAGAAGATGAATTTTCAATCAAATTGACGAATTTATATACAAGGAGATTAGGTTTACAACTTAATTGACAAGAATTTAGCTCAAAAAATAAATTTTTTAAATATAGTTCAACCCTTAGAGAAATAGTCGACTTTTCAAACCAGGAAATTAATTTTTTATCAACAAAGACGAACTTTTAATTAAGGATATGACTTTTTGACTCATTGATAAAAATTTAACCAAATAAACAAATTTTTTACAAAGCAGTTCAACTTTTAACTAAGTTGATGAATTTTCAACCATAAAGATAAATTTTCTATCAAAAAAGACAACTTTTTAATTAAGAAGGAGAATTTTTCAATAAAATAATGAATCCTGAACTTAAATAATAAATTTTTAACAAATTTAGTAAAAGTTTAACATAGTAGTTAACTTTTCAATCAATCAAATTAATTTTATACCAAAAAGACAAATTTTTAATTGTAAAGACAAATTTGTTAACAAGTTGATAAAACTTCAACCAAAAAAATGAATTTTTAACTAAATAGTTTACCTTTCAACCAACTAGTTGAATTTTTAACCAAGAAGATTAATGGTCTCCTTAAAAAAGAGCTTTAACCAAATTAACTAATTAATTTTACAAAATTCTGAGGAATTCTCGGTTTAGTAATACCTAAAACTGCTGGTCCCAGCAGTTTCTCAGTTCGCGGGGTCGAGGTAAGATTGCCAATAATGCGTCGCCACCAGTAGCGGAGCGATAAAAGTGGGCAGTGCACTCAGTGGATAATTTTATCAAACAAACAGAAGTAATTTCATCAAACGAAAATTTGACTATTTAATTATTGTGTTGATAATTCATGTTTTTGGCCTAAAATTAAACTAATTATTTGAAAATTGAAGTACTATAACAAAGTTTCATTTCTTTGGAAATTGAAAAAAACAATTTTTTTCAGTTTAGGACTCAGGAAAACCCTAAAAAATCATCTTTTGTAAAAAAAATCGTCTTTACTTTACCTCGAAAAAATCCAACAGAAATAGTTCATACGGCCCTGTTTGTTTACGGTTGGAGAAACCCGATTTAGGATAAAGGCTATTTGCAGACAACCCCCGAAACTGTTCTCAAACCGATTTTCTGGTGTACGTCTTATAGTTTAAAAAATCATTTTTTTGGATTGAACTCTTTTGATGAAAATTCTTTTTTTCTAAGGTTCGTCATTTCAGTTGAAATTCATCTTTTTTTTTGTGAATGTAAATACTAAGTTTTTTTTTAATTTTGGTTAGAAATTAATTTTTTAACTAACAATGTAACTATTTCATTTTTGGTTGAAAAACAACATTTTTTATTGACAATTGATCTCTTCTTGCCAAAAATTTGTCTTCTTTTGTAAGAAATTGATCCTTTTGGTTAAAAATTTATCCTATCACATTAAGAATGCAACTGTTTGGGTTTTAATAATTCTGGCTTCTTTGAAGATTCAAAAATTTAGTGAAAAATTGAACTATTCCGTGGAAAATTAAGTTTTGTCTTTTAAATCAAACTACTTTTATAAAAATTCAACTTTTTGGATAAAAATTAATTTTTTTGTTGGAAAATCATATTTTTAAGTACAAAATTCAACCGTTTTGTAGATAATTTGTCCTTTTGTCATTAAAATTCAACAATTTTAAAAATTATAGTGCTTAGTTAAAAATTCTTTTTCTTTATTTTGTTAAAACATCAATCTTCTTGCTGATGAATTAATCTTTTTGGTTTAAAATTTATTTATATTGTAAAAGTTGAACTAGTTAATTAAAAATTCATATTTTTTTGAATTCACATCTTTTCTTTAAAATTTAATTATAACGTTTTCATAAAATCAATCATTCGGGTCAAATAATTTTTTTTTTTAAGAACTTTTTTATTGGGAATTCATTTTTTTTTTAAATTAATTCTTGTTTAAAAATTCATCTCACGATGAAAATGTAACTATTTTGTAAAAAGTTCGTTTTTTTTTGTTTAAAAATTGATCTTTATGGTTGAAAATAAATTCTTTTTAGTTCAAAATGCAATCGTTTGGTTTTAAATTATTCTGGTTGTTTAAAGATTCAACAATTTGTTAGAAAATTGGACTATTCAGTTAAAAATTGAATTTTTTGTTAAAAATTAATATTTTTGGATTCAACTAAACTATTTGGTTGGAAATTACATTATTTTTATATAATTCCAATTCTTTGGTAGAAAATTAACTTTCTTGGTGAAAAATTACATTTTTGTGTCAAAAGTTATTCAACCGCTTTGTAGATAATATTTCGTCCTTTTGACATTAAAATTCAACAATTCTGTTAAAAAATTATGTTTTTTTTCGCAAACTTGTGTTGCTTGGTAGAAAATCTTTTTGCTGAAAAATTCATTTTTTGCTCGAAAACTTAAGTATTTAGTTTGAAAGTAATCTCTTTTAGTTAAAAATTAAACTCCTCAATTAAAAGTTAAATTAGTTTATTGAAAATTTATATTTTTTGAAAATTCACCTTTTTGGTTCAAAATTTAATTTTTGTTGAAAATTTGTTTTTCTGTTTGTTAAGAATTAATTACTGTATCTGAAAATTGCACTGTTTTATTTATTTAATGTTATTATAAATTGAAATGAAAAATATCTGAAGAACAAAAAAGAGGCGTATTCCTTTTCGTTCTTAAAAAAATCATTATTCTGCAGAAATCTTAAAATTTCTAAATTTTTATCAAAATTTAAATTAACTAGTTTTTTAATAAAAAGTTAACAAGAAATTACTCAATACAGCGTTTCATGAAGAATATAGAAAAATATGAAACTGAAAAAAGAATGTAAGCATTCTTGATCGTGTGTGATCCATAAATAAGATCATTACAAAAGTTAACTCTCCGTTCAAGAACCTTATATTAATTATAGGCATCCTGATCTCAGAATAATCTCGAGATGAAAATCTTTATCTCTCGACGGTTATTGCGTGTCGATGTGAATCTTAATGTGTTTATAATTTTCAAAAAAAAAGTATACATGAACAAACATTAGACTTTTCTATCTCTAGATCAATAAAAATGTTTCGATAAGCTTATTTAGAATTACGTATTTAAATTAATATTATCAAATTCCTTTCCCCCTTTCCCCCTTTCCCCCTTTCTCCTTCTCCCCTTTCCCTTTTACCATTTTTCTTTTCCCCTTTTCCAATTTCTTATTTCCCCTTCTTTATATTCCTTTCCCATTTTACTATTTCCCTCCCACCTCTACTCTGACCATTTTCCCCTTTTTCCTTTTCAATTTTCGTTTTCCCCTGTCCTTTTTCGCTTTCCCCTTTTTTCGTTTCCATTGTCTCCTTTCCTCTTTTCACGTTTTCATTTTCCCCTTTCCCATTCCTCTTTCCCCAAGGAAAAGGGGAAACGGAAAATTGGTAATAGGAAAAGAAGAAAGAGAAAAAAGGGGACAGGGAATAAGGGAAAGTAAAAAGATAAAGGGGAAAGGGTTAGGAGACAGGGACAAAGAAAAAAGGGATAGACGATAAGGAGAATTGGAAAAGGGAAAATAAGAAATAGGGAAAAAGGTATAAAAACAGAGGAAACGGGATAGGGAAGAAGGTGTAAAGGAAAGGAAAAAGGGGACATTTTTTGTTTACATTTTTCGTGTCGATTTTTCATTGAACCCTCGTGCCTAAAACATATTCATGTTGAAAAAGAAAGGGGAAAGGGGAGAGGAAAAGTGTAAGATGAAAAAAGGAAAGGGGAAGGGGGTATGGTAAGCAGGGGAATGAAAAATGGAAAAGTGGAAGAGTGGGATGGAAAGAGGAAGGGAAGAGGCGTAAAGCGACAATGGAAAGGGGAAAGGGGAAAATGTAAGAGAGAGACAGAGAGATTTCTCGATCCAGACCCTGCCCGGTCGTGCGTCGTGCGGTCGCCCGTTTTTTCAATTCACTTCCGTCCCAAAAGAAGTTTCACTTAAACTTTCTTTTGCAACAGAGTTAGAATGTGGCGGTTTTTCCAAATCT
>JAUELO010455616.1:0-12830 GCA_032357855.1 Amphibolips quercusostensackenii | reverse complement strand
CTCCTCTTCATTTTCCTCCTCCTCGTCAGATTCTTTTAGGATTTCCAAAACATTTTTGCAGGAGTTTCCACTGCAGAACGAGCAGGTGATGGAGCACTTTAAGCCTGCTTTCCTGCAGTCACATTTCAAACCGCACCCTGTTTTTTCGTCCGTAACGAGTGTTCTCATGCAGCTTCTTTTGTCGATGTCAATGCCTGCAAATTAAATTTACTTTTTGTTACTGGTTGTCGAAAATAAAGATAGCGAAAAGAGCCTAGCGTAGCATTTTTTAGGGAAGATCCGTGGAGAGTGCAAGGGTGAAATTTTTTCCTGAAATAGTAATTAGACCCGAATACAGATCCTGAACTCGTTATTACATCAGGAAAATATTTCATCCTTGCACTCTACGGATCGTCCCTAGAAAATGCAACGCTGGGCACCGACATTGCCACCGACAAAGAAAGCTGCACGAGAACACTTGTTACGGACCAACGTCAAGTCCAAGCATGGATGGAAAATAAAAAAATTCCACAGGAATAGGTATGGCAGCGAAGTAAACACGGGCTTACTCCAGTCACAACTGAAAAAGATCCTGCTCCAGAGGAATTATTGCAGTTTATTTTCTGTAAATCCAAAACAGGATGCGGTTCGAAATATGGCTGCAGAAAAGCTGGTTTGAAGTGCCTCATCATCTGCTCGTTCTGCAATGGAAGCTCCTGCGAAAACGTTTCAGAAATCCAAGCAGACTCTGACGAGGAGGAAGAACATAAAGAGGAGCTTGGAACAGTCGATATCCTGAAAAAATTATCAGTATCAATGGAATAAGCATAAGAAGAAGAGAAATAAGAAGAAGAGAAATAAGAAGAGGAGGAGGAGGAAGAAAAAGCTGAGGAGGAGGGTTATGCCGAAGAACATCCTGCGGACCTTCAAGAAGACATTAATCAACCTGGCCCATCCACGTCTTCGAAAAGAAGTCTACCAGGCCCATCCAGGTGCTCTAAAAAATTAAAACCAAAACTGTAAACGTTAGATACAACTGAACATCTTTTGCTGCTCCTCTGAAATAAAAAGCTTATGGATTAGGCCTACTGGGGATACTATGTTAGAAAAACGCTTCACTTACTCTACCAATAGTAATATAAGAACGATAACAATAAATAATTTTTTTAATGTCAAAGAAAATTTTGACATTTTCTGCAAATTGTAAAAAAAGTGCTCCGATTTTCTCTGTCATAATAAGTAAACTATTATTATAAGAAAAATTTGTTAATAACAAAAGTGATGGAAAATTATGTGCCTCACAACTTTCCATACAACTACTTTTTCTCTAAAGTGCACTAAAAACAAGATATTTTCAAAAAACGCTATTTTGACCGCTATTTTTATATCAGGAGCCCGATTTGTGGGATCTTTCTTAGGCCTTGATTAGAGCCTTAAAATGAAGATAATTGCCAAGTTTGGTCTTATTCTGACCTTTTGCAACCTCAAACCTTTTTCGTATTTCCATTGACTAGACTAGTATCTACTTAACCTTTTTCAGTTTGTAGACAGAGACCTTTCAGCACAATATTTTGCTCCAAATTTTTGGTTGCATGCCTTTTTAATGCATCCTGCTTTAGCTGCTATGCCTCTTTAGTTCTGTTAGCCTTCAGTTATCCAACTGAGCACTTGTCAAAATTGGAAATGCCCAATCGAAAGTCGAAGTTTCAGCAGCTTGTGAAAAAAATGTATACGTGCCAAGGGGAGAACGCAGTTTCTCTCTTTGTCATGAAATCTACTATTTCAAATATTTATACAACACTTCTAATCCAACTTTCGAAGTTACTCGTTGGTACATGCGCGGTTCTATATGGTGGCGAAACCGGGGATCTACCCCAGGATTTTTTGACTTCCCTTCATTTTTTTCTTTTTCACAGAAAGAAGGAAAATAATCATAAAAAATATTAGTGCATTAAATGATTGCAAAAAGTTATATATAACAATCTTCAAATTCATTCATTCACAATGTCGAAACGCCACTTTGACAGTTTCTCAGAGCATATACGTCAGCTTTGATATCATGTTTGTTTTTTAGTATGTGACATGAAGGTGCTCTACATGCATGAAAATGTTTTATTAATGATTTTTAAGTTATTAGTTTTAAACTTTTGATTTTAAAAAGCGTGATTATACTTTGAAAATAAATAATTTTTAACGATTTAGTTTCACGAACTTGATTATATAATACTTAAATTTCCAACAAAGTTCAAAATTATTTAATTTTTAATGATTCCATTAGCCTTGGATTTATTTTTTTCGAAGCTTCCAATTAAAAATCATATAATTTTCAACGTTTTGAGAATAATTAGACTTTAGAGTTTTACAATATTCAAAACTCTTTAATTTTGGCCAGTGAAAACAACAGTGAATGTTTTTCTTCGTACGAAAATCTCATTTTTTAATAATAAAGCCTATCCAATCACTTTAAATGTCATTTAATACTATATGATATGATACCTTTTAGTAATTTTTATCCTCTCGATAATGTCTGTAATTTGAATTTTATATTATAATTTTGAATGCGCGATTCTGAAAAAGTTTAATTTTTGAAACCTTGAAACAAAAGTTATTTAGTTTTAAAAGTTTAAATTTGCAAATAATTGTTTCGAAATTTCTTAAATTTTGAATGCTTAATCAGGAACGTTACTAATTTTGTAATGCTTAGTTTGTTAGGCTAGGTTTTTTTAACCAAGTAATACTAATTCTGAATGTAAAGTTGTTGATGCTTTTTAGAATTATTAAATTTTTACGGGCATTAAATTTGAACTTAATCAGTTTTGGAGGTTGACAGTTTTCAAAAATCACTATAGAAAAACAAGCATTCGATAAGATTTGTGCGAATACTATTGTCATTAAAAACTTATGACTATTGATATTAAATACAAAAACGCAGTCCTAAAAATTTAAAAAAAAATTAAAAACCCTCTAAGTCTTAGAAATCCTATTAAAATTCCACCAATCTTATAAAATTCCTTTTTATACCCCCTTAAATATGATAAAATTACTTCAAATTTTTACAATCCGTTGAAATCCAATAAAATCCCTTGAAAAATCCGTGAAACTCTATGAAATCGTACGATATTTTCTAAAATGCTGGAAAATTTTTTACAATAACTTAGGAGCTTTTGAAATCCCTTGAAATCATTAAAAATCTTTTTAAATCTTAATAAATCCGTTAAAAACATTTAAAAATACCATAGAATCTTTTTCAATATCCTAAAACCTTATAGTTCCTATAAAATCCTTCTTAATGTTCTAAAATTCTAGGAAATTCTTTAAAGGGTAAAATTTAAAAGAGTTCGAAAGTTTTAAATGCTTTTATTTAGTAGTTAAGTATTCAATATATAAATTAATCATTTTTCCATGTATGAAAGTTTAAAATTGTAAATTTGCATGTCTTGGAAAAATTTTTGGACCGGTAAACGTCCAGAAATTTTTTTTTTCACAGGCTTCTCTGAAATATTTATATTTAAGTATTTGACTGCTAATAAGAAACTTATCGCACGCATAGCGCGAAAAACGTATGCTGTATTATGCATAAGAGCCTGTAATTAATCACTCAATGTTCATAACTATGTATTAATCTCATACCTAATCTGATACTTAATCTGATACGAATTCCGAGGTTGATTCTATTTATTTACATTATTAATCTAGTAACAAGATTATTAATATATTTTAACGATCAGTGCTTGCACGTAACGAACATGGATTACCTTGTTCCTTGAAGGGCTATTTATTCAGCCCTAAGGAATAAATAGACTTTTCTTCAATAGGTAGAAAAAAATAGTTTTTTCTTCTAGTTTTGCTCTATTTTATTAATAATCATGTTTTCTGGAAAAATGTTGCTATGCGTTACTAGGGGAAAGGCTTGCAGGTTGACACCTCATAACTTTTTTGACCATAACTTCAGCAAAGACTGTGTTCAGTAAACATTGTGTTATTACGTCTTTTCGCTCCAAAAGTAGATTAAAAGGATTAAAAATGACAACTACTCTTTTGGCGTCAATGTGAGTCGGAGTTCAGGTTATAACACTGATAGAATGTCGACATACGGCAGCGGTGGTAACCTGAAAAGAGTGGCAACTTGCAAGCCTATCCTCTGAAAGTTTATTTTAAAAATAAAGTATATAAACATTTGTACATTGCAGACATTTATGGGCAGAAAGAAACTATTTTTTCTTCTAGCCTTGCTGCAATTATATTACCAATTATGTATGTTAACGTAATTGTTTTATTCATCACTATTTGTTCATTTTATAAACAAGTTATGTGAACAAATGCGCATTTTGGCGTTTGCAGGTAAAAGCAAATTACTTTCACTTTCAGTGTTGTTGAAATTATACTTCCAAAGATTTTTCCAACAAAAATTTTGCCTTTGTGCACTATTTGTTTATTTTAAAACAAATCGTATGAAAAATGTAAATTTTAGGCATCTATGGATAAAAAAGCGTTCTTAATCGTATTTATGTTTAAACAACAGAGCAATATCGGTATTCTTGCATTCTGATAAGTCCTTTATCTTTCAGTAATTCTTGATAAGGTAATTTGAAGCAAAAGTAAAATTATTGATTTTCAAAAATGCAAGCATATACCGTTATCGCATTCAGCAACTGAATGTTTGAATTTTTGAATATTATTTGCTTATGAATTTTGCGAATACCATTTTATCAGAAAATTTGGTCAAAAAGCATCACTCGCAATATAATTTTAACAAGACTATAATGTGCATTTTAACTTAATTTGTTTATGAAATAAATAAGTATTGATGAATAACAAAATTTTATCTAGACTCATCATTGTCAATATAATTTAAGCAATAATAAAAGAACAAACAATTTATTTGTGCCTATTAATGTCGGCAATGTACATTTGGTTATATAATTTGTTTATAAAAAAAACAATTAGTGATGCATAGCAAAATTTTTTCTATAAAACACCGTTGGAATCATAATTTTAGGAAGACCAAATCTTACTCTAATATTGTTTCAATCTAAAATATTTTATTTTTATCCCATTGAATTTGAAAGTTTTTAATTTTAAAGACTAATTTTTTTTAATAATTAGCAACATTCAAATATTAATTTAAAATAAGCAAATACAAATCAAATATTAAGAGCTAAACAATCTGAAACTGAATTATCAGAAATAAAAAGCCTTGAATCGTTAAAATTTTAGAGTGCTAAATTTAAACTTCAAACGTTATAATTTTAATAGTTGTAATTAGAAAAATGTTAATTTGCAAGTAAAAGTGCTGAATTTTAATATGAGTCTGAAACTTTACAAATGCATTAATTAAAACTTTTTTAATTGAAAAGTGTTGAAAGCTTCCATTCGTAAGATTTCAGAGAGTTTCAACAAAATTGAAGTGTTTTTAATAGATTTCAGTGAATTTTAACCAATTTTAACAATTTTTAAGGAACTTAAAAACTTTGGGGTATTTTAAAGGATTGCAAAGAATTTAAAAGAATATCAGAAATTTCAAGGGATGTCACAGGAGTATCTGATTTTGTGGATATTACAGAATTTCGAGATTTCCATAGATTTCATCATCCCTTGATAAAAATCTTTCAAAACATTTTCAAAGAATTTTCAGGATATGAGAATATTTTGAAGGCTTTGAAAAGGTGTTTATCAGTAATATTTGAAAGATCGCGAAAAAAACAACGGATTTCTAGAGAACTTTAGGGAATAAATGAAATTAAATTTCAAAGGACTTCTAGTGATTTCCACGGATTTCAGAGGTTTTAGAGATTTCAAGGGATTTTACCAGATTTAAGGGATTCCAACGTATTGAAAAAACGATAAGATTCAAAGGGATTTCTTGGGATTTTAAATTTTTTAGAGAATCCTAGCAGATTTCAGGGTTTTCTGAAAGGATTTCAACATATTTCAAAGATTGAGGCTATACCTTAAAAGATATAAAAGGATGTTATATTCAAAAAATTGCATGACACCAATTTTATCTTTAAACGAGATGACTGGCAATATAAGTAATCCAAGTACCATCTGCCGCAAAGATTATTTTATACGGCTTATGGCGCATAAAATGAAGATCATAGCTGAGATTTCTTCGAAATGTCAAGCTTCACAAGTTTAGAGTTATCTGTATATAATAAATAAAATAGATAAATATAATCATTTTAAATAAAATTATGAGCAAATCAATAAATTAATTAAAATTTAATATTCCCGGTTCTTTCACGGTTTATGATTTCTCTCTGGCGAATTCATCAATTTTACCAGTCAATTCAGAATTTTATTCAGTTTTAGGAAAGCGCGAAGTAGTTCCTGAATCCAATGAAACCGAGTAGAACAATTATTCTAGAGCGAATTTTAATTATCTTTTAAAATGGCATGATTTCAAATTAGAAGCATTATAGAACTTTTGATAATTTGCCTCTCGGGTTTTCACGGTTTCTCGGGAGGATCAACGTCCTGATATTACGTAATAAATAATGCATATCCAATAAAAATCATGAGGGCAAAGTAACGAAGTATCTAGCAAATAATTTTTCAACCCACTGACTTTCACCCTTGCTATAAGAGAAAAATGGCGATACGTTCACCTCACTCGAAGGATTATCCACAGCGCAAAAGCCGCAAAACGTAGGGCAGCATCCGCTCGTCCTTATATGGTAAATCTATAATATCCCATATCATCATCTTTAAACTTAAAGTAAAAACATAATAATAACATAATATAATTATATTATAGTGGCTGTTAAAAAATAACGTTAGGCAATTTTGAAAAACTTTCCAACCCTCCCGTTCGTCGTCACAGATCTTCACACAAAGCTTGAAATCCCTAGGTTGACATCACAGATACGACTACCATACCCCATTATAAATAAAAATAAAATTTCAAAAAAATATTAGAAACCTACAGAGATGAACTTTTATCCCAATTGGTCAAATCCTTAAACAAAAAAGATTTAACTTTAACCTCATTCAGTTGCATTTTGAACCAAGGAGTTGAACTTTTGAGCCCAGAAGACGAATTTTCTATAGAAAAGTTGAAGTTTTATCTAAAAAAAAATCAATTTTCAATCAAAAATGGAATAGAAAATCAATCACCTCAACTGAAAATTCAAATATTTTATGTTTGGTTGAAAATTAATCCTTTTTAGTTTAAAATTAAACTTTTTGATGGAAAATTAATGTATTTTGTTGTAAATTGGTATTTTTTGATAGAAAATTCATATTGATGATTAAAAATCCACCTATTTGTTGGAAGTTCCACTATTTCATTAAAAACTTGTTTTTTTTTGTTTTTCTGGGTAAAATTCAATTTTCTGAACTGAAAACTTAAATATTCCATTTTTGAATGAAAATTAATCGTTTTTAGTTTAAAATTGAACTTTTTAGTAGAAAAACGATGTCTTTTGGTGTAAATTAGTATTTTTTGATAGAATTTTTATATTCATTATTCAAAAGCCACCTATTTGGTTGAAAATTTTACTACTTTGCTGAAGATATGTTTGTTTTCTGGGTAAAATTCAATTTTCTGAACTAAAAATTTTAATATTCCATTTTTGGTTGAAAATTAATCGTTTTTAGTTTGAAGTTTAACTATTTGCTTAAAAAATAACCGTTATGTTGAAAATGGTTAAAAATCCATATTTTTAGGTAGAAAATTCAAGTGTTTTGTGGAAGAAATCATATAAAAGGACAAATTTTCTATACAAAAAGATGTTAAGTTTTTAATAAAAAAAGATTCATTCTTAACAAAAAATATAATAGTTCACATTTCAGTTAAAAAAAGATTTTGAATGCAAAACGATGAATTAAAAAAAAAAGATTAATTTTTATAAATGAATTGAATCCTAATCAAAACTCATTAATTTTGATCAAACAGTTCCCCTTAAAAAAAATTAAATTTCTACCAAAACGGATAAATTTTCGATCAAGGAAGATTTTTCATTCAAAATAGAAAACAATGTCAGCCAAATTGTTGAATTTTCTAAGCAAAAAGAAGTTTTTACTATAAAATAGGTGAATTTTCTACCCGAAAATATTCATTTGAAACCAAAAAGTTAACTTTCTACCAAACAGTTCAATTTTCTACCAAAATAATAGAATTTGAACTCAAATAGATGAATTTTTAAAAAAGCAGTTAAATATTGAAGCCCAAAATACGAGTTTTTTACAAAACAGCTAAATTTTCAATCCCAAAATATGAATTTTCAACAAAAAAGTTAACTTTGAAACAAACATTTAAATTTTAAACTAAAACGATTAATTTTTAACCGTAAATGAAATAGTTAAATTTTCAGTTCAGAAAATTGATTTTTGACCAAAAAACTAGCTGTGCATTCGATCTCGAGTGTTTCCACTTTATTAGTATTTATATTTCTATGGTTCTCATTTCACGAGCACTTTGCTTTCCGTTAGCAAATGTAGTTGCTTCCTCATAGACGAAACATTAGTGATTTTTTAAATAATAGACAAACTAAAGTTCTCATTTTGATCAATATAAGAATAGAAATTTACAAAAAATAAAAAATGACAAAATAGTACAAACGTTTTGTTTAATACAGTGACAACACAGGCAAATCATATTTTGTATTAGAAATGAAAATTTTTCGAGCTGGAAAAGGTAGGGGAAAATCCTGTCACACCCTATCCCTTTTGCAGCTTTAAGTGTTTTTTTACAAAAATTGTCAGAATTATTTCACTTGGAAATTTATGGTCAAAAAATCTTTTTTATTTATGCATTAACTTTGACTTATGTTGATAAAAAAAGTTTTTCTGTTTAAAACAGATGTTTTAAATATTAAGAATGAGCATAACTTTCTCACTGTTCAAAAAAGTATATTAATATTATGGGTTAATCGGGTTTCCTCGAATTAAGGAATCTTTTCCGTTCTTGCATAAATTTTAAATTATGTTACAGAAAAAAATTTGTACTATAAAAAACCATTTTTTTAAATAATATGCTTCACCATACCTTTCTCGAATCAACACATCTTTTCTATTTTCACGTCAACTCTAAATTATGAAGATAAGAAAATTTTTACTATAAAAATCAATTTTTAATATAATATAAATGACCATAACTTCCTTAGTTTTTGATGAAATATATTAATATCTAGGTCAATCGATTCGTCTCGAACCAAGGAATTTTTTATGTTGGTGCATAAATTGTGAATTATGTTAAAGAAAAAAGTTTTACTATAAAAAACCGTATTTTCAAATATTAAACGTTACAATAGCTTTCTTACTCTTTGATAAAATGTATCAACATTATAGGTCAATTGATTCGTTTTGAATCAACACATCTTTTTTATTTTCACATCAACTTTAAATTATGATAATGAGAAAATTTTTACTATGAAAATCGATTTTTAATATAATATAAATGAACATAAATTTTTTACTCTTTGATGAAATATATTTATATTAAAAATTAATCGATTTGTCTGGAACCAAGGAATCTTTCATATTCTTGCATCAATTTTGAATTATGTTAATGAAAAAAGTTTTACTATAAAAGACTGATTTTAAAATATTATAATTGCTACGAAAAAATGCAATGAATATTCTCAGAAATCCCTCGATCAGTTTCAAGATATTAGCGATGAATATAAGTCCTCCAAATTTCATCAATTTATTTGCAACCGTTTTCAAGTTAGCGTATTCACAAGAAAGTGTGACATCTACACACAGACACACACACACACACACATCCGGACAATTGCTTAAAACATTGTATTAAACATTTTCCAATTAAGGAACGCTTAATTAAATGAATTGAAAAATTTTCGAAAATGTTACCATCACAAAGCTTCCCCATTAAGGAAGCAAACAGAAACGAATTTTTAACAAAGTAGTGGAATTTTCATTCAAAGTTTTATCTAAAATAAGTTTTCGTATAAAGTCATCTAAAAAATTTTCATCAACCAGTAAAATGAATTTTTGACAAAGTAGTTAAGCTTCAACCAATTAGTTGCATTTTATATCATGAATATTAATTTTCTATTAAAAAATTCCAATATACAATAAAATACGTCCATTTTCAACAAAAAAAAAATATTTTTTAAACTAAAAATGATCAATTTTGAGTTTATAAGATTGATTCGCAGCTAAAAAATTATCTCTTACACCTGATTGACAATTTGAATATTTGATCAAAAAGTCATTGATTTGAGTTTTGAAAAATTTAAATATTTTGCTGATTTTAATTTTTGTTTAATTGGGTTAAAAATTAATTTTCCTATCGGAAAATGAAACTAATCTATTTTTGGTTATAAATTAATATTTTGAATTGAAAGTTGATCTTCTCTAGTTAAAAATTATTTCTTTTTGGTTAAAAATGTTCCTGCTTGAATGAGAATTAATCTTTTTTGTTTGGGAATTTAACTATTTTGTTAAAAATCCGTTTTTTTTTACGAAAATTAATCTTCTTAGTTAAAAACTAATCTGTTTTGATTGAGGATTCAATTATTCGGTCAAAAATTAATTTTAATACTTGTTTGAGATTTTAACTATTTTGTTGGAAATTCGTTTCTTTCAGTTAAAAATTAATTTTTTTATCTGAAATTCAGCTATTCCATGTCTGGTTGAAAATTGATATTTTAAATATAAAATTGATCTTTTCTAGTTAACACGTCATCAGCTTTGAATAAAAATGTTACTGCTTCGTTAAAAATTAATCTGTTTTGTTTGTGGATTTAACTATTTTGTTTAAAATTCTTTTTTTTTTTAATGAAACTTATTCTTCTTGGTCTAAAACTAATCTGTTTTACTGAGAAGTCAATTATTTGGTGGTTAATTAATTTTACTATTTATTTGTAAGTATAACTATTGTGTTGAGAATTTGTTTCTTTCAGTTAAAAATAATTTTTTTTTTTTGAAACTTAACTATTTCATTTTTTGCTGGAAATTCATCTTTATAAGTTGCGAATGAAAATACTTAGCATAAAGTTCATGCATTTTAGTAAAAATTCGTCTATTTAGGTACAAAATTAATGTTGTTTGTTGAAAACTCATCATCTTAGTTAAAGATTTAAGTACTTACTTTAAAATGTGTATTTTTATAATGGAATTTAACTGGTTTAAAATACATTTTTTTTCTTGTTGAAAAGTCATTTTTTAAACTGAAAAATAAAGTATTCCACTTTTGGATGAAAATTCATGTATTTTATTGGAAAATTCATCCTTTTTGGTAAAAAATGCAACTGCTTGGTTGAATAATAATTCTGTTTTGTTTGTGGAATTGACTATTTCCTTTAGAATTGTTCTTCATTGGTAGAAAATTAATCTTCTAGGTGGAAAATTCATCCTTTTTGGATATAAATATACTTAGTTGGTTCAAAATGAATCGATTTTGGTTGACGATTCAACTATTCACGTATTTTGTTTTAAATTCGTCTATTTGGGTAAAAAATAAATCTTGCTTATTAAAATTTTATCATTTTGGTTGAAGATTCAACTATTCTGTTGATGTATTTCCTTTCTCAGTAGATTTTAACTGGTTTAAAATTCGCGTTTTTTTGTTAAAAAATATTTTTTTGAACCGAAAATTAAAAAATTCTATTTTTGGTTTACAATTTATCTTTCTTAGTTGAGAATTTTACTATTTGGTTGAAAATTCATGTATTTTGTTGAAAATTCGTGATTTGGTAGAAAAATAATTGTCTTGGTTGGGAATTCAGTTTCTTGGTAAAAAATTTAACTTTTTTATTGAAAGTTCAATTATTCTGTTGAAAATTCAACTACTTCGTTAAAGACATCTTTTTTTGTTGAAAATTTATTCCGAGACTTAAGAAGCCAAATTTAAAATTTAAGTAGGTAGGAATACTATTTAACCAGATTTCGATGAGTCACACTTAAACTAACTCAACAGCCTGCGCCCCAGGTGGTCCAAACTCAAATACATAATAGTCTGCCAGTAATTTTCCTAAATTTAAGTGAAGTTCATAAACATCCTTCTTGCATGTACCTGCCATGCTTATGCATATTTGGCATGCCAGGTTAATAGTGACCATCATTTGTGCTTGCGATGTTCTTGTAAGAAGTTCAAAGCTGTTCAAAATTACACGGAGAAAAATGGAATTCAAAAAATAGGGATTGATTACTGTATTTCGAGCAAATCGGATTCAGGATGACTTGCTAGAAGATTACTGTGCGCCCTACAGTGCAGCTTGCAGTGTCTGCCTACAGTTCAGGAATTAGTCCCGACTCAGTCAGGAAAGAGCCTCGAAATTTTCTACGTGAATACCTATGCCTTAATGACAGTTCACAGTCCTGAATTTCTGAACACAATTCCGGACGTTTGGGATTCACTTTTAAATTTCCGGTACTCAAAACTTTTTCCTAAATCCGCATTTTTCTCAGTGTAGTTCTCAATAAGTTGATGCATGCAGGGATAAGGAGTAAACGGAGTAAGAAGCTTCACTCTCAGTTTAAATATTGAAATCTAACTTTTTGGAAACCCGATTTCAAGTACGCATAACTTATTAGGAATTTTTTCGCAAACCAGAAAAATAACTTTGCCCAGTTTTCTTTAAACAACAACATATTTCGTGCCCGAGAGACTCTGCGACTTCAAGTGTAGAACCTGCCTTATTTAAAATTGCTTGGGTCTAATAATGATATATAAGTTGTATACACTAATAAAAATAGTATTTTCATGCAAAATTATACAAAAAAAAAAACTACTTTTTCATCGACGCATGCCTAAATAATGCATTTACAAGTATTAACAAGATTATTCTCAAGAGAAATTTTTTGCAATATAGCATTTTTTACACCTAAATGTCTTGCAAAATAGCTTTAAGAAATGTAAAATTATTGAAAATTATAGTATA
>JAUELO010455594.1:0-12832 GCA_032357855.1 Amphibolips quercusostensackenii | reverse complement strand
TCTATAATTTATTGCATGGAAAACTATATTCATATAAAAATTCATGTGGCCGAATTTTGAAACACAAAAACCATGCAAGGTTTCACTTATTTTGGTACGGCAGTACATTGGAAAACAAATGAAAGAGTATATTTTTTTTCAAGCAAAATGTAAGTTTAGAAATGAAATGCTTATAATATATCTATAAATTAGATAACAACAATTTATTTTTAGTACATTGAATTACTTACCATTTTTCATATTCAATTGTGAACAAACTTTTCCACAGGCTCCTGCCCACTCTGATTGCCACTTTTCATCGCGAGGAAAACAAAAATATCGTATTTTTTCTTTCCCATTTTCTTTTTTTGTTTTTTAAGAATTATTTATACACAACTTTACCGAACAAGTGGGCATGTTTCTGTCATAAAACTCACTTTTTTCACAAATCGCAAACATGTAACTCAGCAACGTTAGATCCGCAGAACCGGACAAAATGCGTCCGAAAACCTGCGAGAAACGGAGACACCTTGTACTTACACCATGAGTACTGCATTACTGAACAGTTTGTCTAAATATTAATTATAAACTCTATCAATCTAATGGATCTCACAACATAAATGTACCAAATGACTATTTAATTTCTTTTTAGAATTCTTTTGGTACAGCTAGTGAATTTTATAGCACAGTATTTTTTAGAAATCTTTATGTTTTCACTTGAAAGGTTTAATTATGAAAAAATGTTGAGTGAAACCTACTCAATTTTTTTTTTTTAAACTATGCTTGAATTTAAATTCACTAACTGTTCCGTATACATTTTTTTTCGCGTATCTGAAATTTTAATTACATTTAGTTAAGATTTCGACTGCTTGGTTGAAATTTTAATTACATGTGTTGCAAATATTTTATTCACAAGTAGATGACATTCAACCAACAGTATTGTAAAAAACATCAACCACATGTTGAAAATTCAACCAGATATTCTTAACAGTGTAGAGGTATCTAGTTCTAACCTAGATTAATCCACTGTAATCTACTAGTGGTCCAGATAATATTGTTGAAAATTTATGCATTTTGTCAAAGAATAATCATTTTCTGTAAGAAATATATCCTTGTTAAAAATTCATGATTTTGGTTCAAAATTAAAACATTTCCCAAAAAATTACTTTACACCGAAATAAATGAAAACATTTTATTGCAGGAATTTTTTTGGTGAATATTCGACTGTTTTGTTGAAAATCGCTATTTTTCTATTAACTTCAACCAAATGTTGATCTAAAATTCCTTTCTTTGTTAAAAAATTATTTTATTAATTGCCAAATAGCATTTCTATTTTTCACGAAAAATTTACCTTTTCTGTTGGTTATTCCACTACGTTGTTGAAAGTTTGCGTATTTCGTTAAAATCAGTTTTTGTAGAAGAAGATTAGATATTAATTGAAAATTTTTTGGCTAAAAATCAAACTACATATATTAACTGAAAAACATTGTTTTTTTGCTATTAAATTGATTATAACACCTATTTTTTTGCTTCTTTAGAAATTTGTTTATCTAGTTTAAAATTAATGTTTTCACTGTGAATTCCATTATTTGACTTTTAGTAAAAACTTGTTTTTCTCGGTTTAAAATATTTTTTTTATTTCTCAGAAACTTTGTTCTTTTATAGGAAATTAAGATTCTGGCTTAATAATTCATCTTTTGTTTTCAACTAAAATATTTTGTTAAAAAAGCAACTATTTGGATAATAATTTATGTATTTTGTTATAAATTCATGCATTTCGGGAAATTTTTTTAAAATGTCTATTAGTCCAAAATTAATACCAATACATTTTTAAGAGACTCACAAAGTTTTAAGGAATTTTAAAAAAAATGTTGGAAAATTTCATGAATTTCAGAAAATTGGTAATTTATTCAAACAATTTCAAAGATTTGTAATAGGCTTGAAGTATTTTTAGGGATTCTAGAAGATTCAAATGCATTTTTCAAAAGTAAAAAATATTTTTAGGGATTTTCAAATATTTTAATGATTTTAAGGGATTTTGAAAATCCTTAAAGCATTTTAAACCATTTCATAATATTTAATAGACTTTGGGATATTTTAGAATATATTTCACTCTTTCTATGGCGTCACTAACATAGCTTCACTCATAAGCCAAGTACTCTGGAAAAATTAATCCTTTGAAATAATTGTAGGATCTGGAAACCCCTGGATATTCAGTAAAATCATGCAGATCCTGCCAAATGCCGTAAAATACCTTTAATTTCTTAAAATTTTATCTTCTTTTATTTATTTTTTAAATTTTCTGAAAAAACCTTTAAAATTAATTAAAGATCTTTAAAAATCTTATGAAAAGTCTATGAATAAGCCCCTTGAAATTTTAGTTAACTCTCAAAATTTTTTTGTAGTCTGTTAGAGTAGCCTAAAATTTTTAGAATACTTATAAATTCCATGCTTTTTCAAAATATTTGAAGATCCTAAAATTGCATTAGATAATCCTGTACTCAAAGTTACTGTACAGTATAGTTTGAATACTGGACCTACCAGGGAAAGCATAGGAGTAACATAAGCGTGGTTGGCAAGCAATTTTTGCACAATGTATAAGGTAAAACGCTAATGGACTGTCAGTAATCAGAGCATTTTCAAATTATGTGGTGTTAAGTTAAGACTATTTGTCAAAAGTAAAAGAAGTTTGTTGCGACAGGAATGTGTTAATGAAAAAAGATTTTCAGCAACAAAAAAATTTTAACAGTTTTTGGCACCTGATTTAACCTTCATGTCGTCTTAACCATCTCAGCCTATTTTGGTCAATTTTCGTTGCACTAAGGCTTTCATATTTTGATTAAAAAGGTACTTTGGATTACGTTCAAATAATAGCTTTAACGTAAAGATTGAATCTCAGTATTGGCTTTATGCTATTTTTTGAGCAATATTGAAAAAAGGTACAAATTTAGCAAAGAGATTTTAAAAATACATATCCTGTGATTTGCTTTTAAATATATCCCAAAATATTCGTAAGCATTCTGAAGTCAGCATCTAGTTCGTTTGGATCAGATAAGATGAGTTTTTTATATACTAGCAGTCTTTTTACAGAATCATCAGAACGGGATGGGTTGGGAGGAGGAGGAAGAGGGAGATACGGGCGCATATCGACAACAACAAAAGATGCATATGAAAGAAGAAGGATGCAAAGACAGGGTGAAAATCTGGAAAGTTGGGAAACATATACGGATCCACAACTGCACATACAAAGCACGGGTATTCAGATTAGCCAAATTGGCCAAACCCATGGTCATTCACAACACCATACTGTACCACCTGCGGCTCTTCGTCCTCAACTGTACGCTGTCGACGATCTTTCTGCAGTAGGAGCCACACTCAGTTAGTTAAAAATTAATGTATTCTGTTAAAAATTTAACTAGATTTTGTTAAAAAATTCTCTTTTTTTGTTGAAAATTAAGTATTTAACTGAAAATGCAACTATTCTATTTTCTGTTAAACATTTATTTTTTTTAATTAAAAATTTAACTACCAGGTTTAAATTCCAACTAGCCTAATAAAAATTTATTTTCTTGGTAAAAGATTCATGACTTTAGATGGAAATATTTTGGTTCAATAATAACTATATTCTACAAAATTCACTTTCTTATTAGATGTTGATTTATTAAATTGTCACTTTATCTATAGATTTTTTGAATAAAATTTGTCTTCCTAAGTTGAGAATAATTTATTGATTATGCAGAGATGAATGAGCTTACTTTTAAATTCATCTCTTTGGTGAAAAATTGAATTACGTATTTTGTTGAAAATTTTTTTTGTCTTTTAAATTAATTTCTCATGTTGAAAATGTAAAAATAAAGTTTTTAGTTTAAAATGGATATTTTTAGTTAAAGAGTCATGTATCATGTTGAAAATTCGCCTTTTTGAAATTAAAAATTAATTAATTTTTTTTTGTCATCCTTTTTTGCTTTTAACTTAACGATACTGTTAAAAAGAATCTTTTGTTTATAAAATTAATTTTTTCTAGAAACTTATGTTTTCCGTGTTAGAAATTCCTTTTTTTGATTAAAAATTAAAAAAATCTGGTTCATATTATTTTCTTTCTTAACTGCAAAATCTTGCTTCATTAAAAATTTGTTATTTTTGTTTAAAAATTCATACCTTTAAGTTAAAAATTAAAAAAAATATATTTATAAAATTTTTTTAGTTATAATTTTAGCTGTAAATAAATCTCTTTGATTTAAACCTCATGCTTTTCGTAAAAAATTAAATTATTTAGTTAAAAATTATCTGCTTCGTACAAAATTGAACAATTTCGTAGAAGTCAAAACTTGGTTGGAAGTTTAACTGTTTTGTTGAACATTCATTTTTTTGGGTACAAATTTAAACATTGGCTTGGAAGTTGAACTACTTTGTTAAAAATTGAGCCGTTGGGTTAAAATTCCGTATGTTTTCTCAAAAACTTGTCTTTATTTAGTAGAAAATTATTTTGTTGTAAATTAAACTATTTTGTTACAGATTATCCTTTTCGGTTGATAGAAGGTTCTTTTCAGATATAAAAAAACCACTGTAGATTATACAGTCCTTTTTTGGAACAAAATTTTATCATATCGTTTGACTCAGCTCCTAAGCAATACAAAGTCTATTGTATTTAAAATTTGAAAAATTTTAAAAATTAAACTGAAAATTGTTTTGAAAAAACCACTTTATGATTTTTCTAAAATGCATTTTAGAAATATCCAAACATTATCCAAGAAAAAAAGGGTGCTCAAAAAACCCAGCAATATAATTTTTTAATAACTTTATGTGATAAAGAAATATATAATCATTTGTACACGCAACAGGTATAATTTAAGAAAAAAATTTGTAGAACTTTTCTGAATATATTTAATTTTTATCATTCCCTGCTTGTTTAAAAAAAATGATCCCATAATAATTTTTTTTACGCAAAATATGTGCATACTGCGTAACAATAATATTTCACCAAGATGCTTCTTGTTATATCTTTTTTAGGTTGAGGTCGCTTAAGGTTCCTAGTGAGAGGCTTTTTAAGTATTTCAAATGAGTAAAAAAATTGAAAAAGCTTAGAAATTAACAAAAATCGTATGTAGTTTACCTCAAAGATTTATTTAACTATTGCCCAAAAATTTTTTAATATTTCAATGGAGGCATCTCGTACAAAAAAGACCTTTTTAACGTACTCAGCAGGAGAACTGGGTTCTAATGTAAATTTCAAGTTTGCTAGGAATGTCAAAAAAGTGTCCTGAATATATTTTGGAAAAAATTTTCAAACATTTTTTTACGTAGATTGACGCGTTTCATTTGATTTGAAATAAAAATGACAAGCAGAAACGTTGAACTTAAAATATTTTTGAGAAAGTTAAAAAAAAGAAACCTTTCAACTCTGGAAGGTGCCAAGCTTTGACTTTTAAAAGAAACATACTTTTTTCAAACAGAGGGTGAAAAATCATATCATGAAGTTTCAGTCTATCCTTTAAAACTTCTGAAAAAAACAAAAACGGAGCGCTAGCATGTATTGAGTTAAGGCTTTTTGAAGCTTACAGATTTTAAAGATATTTAGGGCAAATCACTGGCCTTATTTTTCTCAAAATACATTTTTTGCGTGCAAATTCACGTTGGTGACATTATGCAAAAAATTTTTAAGCAAAAAAATTTGTCATAAATTAGAAAGAAACGATAATTTTTCTACCTTTACAGATCAAAGTTGACTCTTGAAATGACTCTTCAAAAAAAATTCAACGAAAAAACTGTTAAAGGATAAATTATAGAGGTTTAAGTTTCGCGTAAAACAAGTCATAACTTCGCATTCATTAGAGATATAAGGTTATTCTTTTCAGTTTCTTTCGAAATTCCGTCTAGTAAAATTTTCTCTTAAAAGATTTTTCTTTTAAGTGCAATAAGCCGGGTTAGATTGCACTAACATGATTTTCTAACATTGAAAAAATACATATTTTTGGGAAATATTGTAGTCATTCCTAGCGAGTTTAGATCTTTGATAAGGACCAATTGATCAATCGATTTAGCACGGTTTACTTACTTGATGCGGTGAAAAAGTACCAGATGCCTGGGCTGGTATAAAGAGACGTTTTGGTGGCTTCTAAGCTTTTTGGAATTTTTCCGTAAATTTGAAAAAATAAGAAACCTTCAAGATATTATCAAAGAGGTTACGATATAATCATGTTCTTGGAGTTCAAAACGTTTAAATCAACAAGTAATTTTTCTTCAATCTTATTTTATTGATAAATATTGCTTTAACTACATGTTAAAGTATAAAATATATTTTTCTTTTAGTGATATATTATTTAAAATAAAAATAAAAAAACATTTCAGGACTTTTACTAGTTTACTAAGTCATCAATACAAAATTTGCTTCATTTAAACGTACATAACTTTAATAACATATATATTCCAAGTATTTCTTGTATGTACAGGTATATGTATTTCTAAATGTGCTGTTATATTATCAAGTATACCAAAGCATTGTTTGACGATATATTTTCCACGCACGCTAAATATAAGTAGGCTACCTCTTAAAATAATGATTTCTTTTTTTTTCATTTTTGGAAAGTATAGGTCTAGGAGGTATTAGTGCACCAAGTGGTGGTGGACTTAATCCAGTCCAAGCTGGATGGGCCACACCTGGTCCAGTGCATAAGACGGTTGCCAGTAGGAAAGCACATCTTCGTCAAACGCGTCAGCAACGACAAGGCCAATTTATCCAAAACCCAGCCCCGCCTTACGTTCCAAATTATAGTGGTAAGCCAAATCCTTACTTCACTGCAAAAACAGAGATCTTTTTTAACGGTATCATTCCTTGCGCGTCTTGTTCTTCAATAGGTTAACTTTATGATGTTATTTTTAACGTAAAGCAAGTGATACTAGCTTTCCAACAGTAGTCTCAATTTAGTACCACTCAGGACTTTTTTCTTTATCTTATATTAATACCTAAAATAAGCCCTAAAATAATATTCCTTTAAAAAATTTAGAGGCGCCTCCTCCAACCGAAACACACGCTACTCATGGCCAAGAACAAGAACATTCGAGTGTGCAGTATCCGCAATATCAGGCTGGAATGAGTCAGGTATCCCAACAACCAAATTTCCCATATGCGCAATATCCTAATTGGATGATTCAGCAACAACAACCACAACCAGTTGTTCAGGGTCCGGAATATTATGCTTGGCTGCATGAGCAGCTGCAGCTACAACAACAAAATCCAATTTTATATAATCAGCAATATGTTGATTGGATACATCAACAACTACTACTACTACAGCAACAGCAACAACAACAAGACCAACCATTTAGTCCTCGTGGTGGTAATCAAAATCCTGACTATAGGGGGGATTATGGAGGAGGCTTCCAATAGCTTTCCATTATTCTGACACTTATGTTTTTAAATTATGTTCTTTAATGGAAAATTTGTCAAAATACATACATTTTTACTGTCAATACTGTATTTTTGGTGTTTTCTCTTTAATTAAGTGTATTAACTTTAACAGAGTGATAAAACAAATAGTTTTTATTTTTTCAATCTTCTTCTTCTTCTGCTTATTCTATAATAGATGAGATTATACTCTCATTACATGAATCTTTATTTTCATGGTTTGAATTTGAACATATTTTAACTTATTAATCATTCATTTCTATCGACTAAATAAACGCTTTAGCATACAATTTAGCTGATATTGGCAGACTTCGAGTTAAGTGATAATTTAATTTTTATCTGCGCGAAGAAAAATGGATGGTTAGCCCGAACATCTAGAGTGACTGAGTGACTATATAGAGTATCAACGATTATGGGACAGCACCCTTGATAGAATGTCAAGCTTACAATTCTGGAGTCTTGAAATTTGAAGGTTATGTTTACTGTCTTAGAGTATCAAGTTCACGATCCTATAGGTGTAAACTCGATTATCATAGAGTATTGACCTGAAGATAAGGGAATATTTAGGTCGCATATAGAATAATGATATAATAAAATAATAATATTATATAATCAAAATGATCATCTTTGTAAGTTCAAACAACTATTACTTATCATCAAAATGACTATATTTTATAATTAGACTTACTAGTTTTTTTAATAGAACAGTATATGTAATTGGAAATACCAACATTACCTGATGTTTTTGGTATGTGTCTAAATTAATTAAGTTTTTGTAAATATGGAAAATAATAATAAATAAATGAAATAAGTGGGCAGAAACATTTTAATGAAGAACACACACATGTTATGTTTTTATAATTAACTGTAAGAGAAAAGATTTACTCCGCTTTGCCCGGGCAGTGACCAATATCAACATATATTTTTAAAGTTACACAAAATTGAAGAAACGACAAAAATTTCATACACTTAACGTAAATAAATATGTTATATGTAATTTATTTATTCTTGCGCTCGTTATGTTAAAAACGCTCAAAATTATATATTATGAGATAAAAAATAAATTTTTAATGGAATTAGATCATTCCTACAAAATAAGAAACGTTTAAAAATCTCACAGGAAATTTTTCTTTTCGCTCGCACGTTCAAAATACGCAAAATACTATATCATATCTATCATATCATATTTATCATACTATATCAATTCATGACATCCTGCAAACTTTGGTTGCAAAGGTTAAAAAGGTGTGGACGCCTAATTATTACCTATTATATCGCCTATTATACTGCAGTTTTTATCACAGTATACGTTCTTTTTGAATGCTCATAAAGAAGAATGGATTGGATAAATCGAAGCCTTATGCAGGGTTTCCCAGACTCAAGTGTCCGCACATATATAGCTGTATCGAAATTTAAAAAGAAATCGAAAATTCCCTTCACAAAAATAAGTTTAGGTTCAAGTTTTCGAGTTATTAAGTATTTAAGCTGAACGAATCAGGAGCGTAATACGCGTTCGTGAGCATGAGTCCAAGCTAGTGTGGTGACCGTCGCTAACTCCACCTTGTCGTTCGCTTCGTTAACACTAGGCTGAACATCTGCTCACGTACGCGTATTACGCTCCTAATTGGTCTAGCATATGTACTCAAAAACTCAAAAACTAAAACTTTAACCGATTTTTGGAAAAGAAATTTTTGATTTATTTTTTTATTTTTTATGCAACTATATAAGTCCTGACACTTGAGTCTGGGACACCTTGTATAAACATTTTTATCGAAGTAACTTCAAATAGAATATAGCAGGCTAATATAATGAATTCAAAATAGGATGGTGTGGGTAGTTAATATATGTCGGTATAGAATAGCGTAAAACTTCTATGCATGCCGATATAGTTTTAATATATTTCCGTTGTAGTTAAAATTTCTACACCACAAAATTAATTTGCAACAGAAATGTAATATATGATACTTTAAGCAAAAAAGATTCTAATTTTCAATCAAAAACGGTTGAAATGATCCAAAAAGGACTGCTTTCCAACGAGGTAGTTGAATCGTCATTCAAAACAGATTAACTGCCAAATATGCCTTTTACAGAACAATTGGATTTTCAACAAAATAGTTTAATTTTAATAAAAAAAAAAGATTTTCACACAGACAATTGATCTTTTACTAAAAAAGATGTATTCTCAAAAAGATACGTAAATTTGTAACGAAATAGTTGCATTTTCTAACAACAAGATTGATTTTTGACCAGTAAGAAAAATTTAACTATATAGTTGAATTTTTATGCCGAATAATTTCATTCTAAACCTAATTATCAAACCTTTAACCAAAAAATATAAATGCTTAACTGAAAGTTGAATGGTAAACTTTTCGACACAAAAAAATTAGTTTTCAACTAAATATTTTTGAATTTTCTTATTGGATTCTATTTATTCAGGTCGCATGTAAGTGCAAAAATGAGAAAAAGAGAAGAATAGGAATAATATTGTGAAGCGTGCTATAAATAAATAGGCATTTTGATAAATAATAGAATTAAGAATAATACTTGAAATAAACCTTGAAGTTCATCCGTAATACTTTTAACGCAAATGATGAAGAAGATTCAAACGTGCATCGTTTGTATAAAAAACTTTTTCTAAAATAAATTACTGAGGTGGGTATCTCCTCGCTCTTAAGAATTTTTTTCTTCTTTGATCTATTTAAGGATGAAGATCCGTCAAATTCTACGAATTTTATGATCTATTAGTACCGTATTTAAAAGAAGTTACAAAAAAGAGACAACAGGATATTCACAGTACGAAATGCTCTTGAAATAAGGGAAATAGGGTGATTGTTCACAAAAGTAAAGCAATTAATTCTTGCAAATAAAAGGGTTGTAGGCACCATCTTTGTAAGTTTCCAAGACATTCACATTACATTTTGAACAAAATAGTTGAACTTTTAACCTAGAAAGTCGATTTTTTTTGGGACGCATTTGAATTTTAAACACGAAATGTTTCAATTCTAATATTAAAAAGAGAATTTTTAACCACTTAGTTGAATTTGATGCAAAACTGTGAAAAATAGATGAATCTTATCAAAAGAAAGGTTCTTATGAAACAAGCTGTTGAATTTTAAATCCATGAAGATAAGTTTTTAACTAAAAACATCAATTTGCAACCAAAAATCGAATAGATATCAAGTAGGACGAACTTTCAACAAAATAGTTCAATTTTAATCCCCACTATATGAATTATCAACAAGAAATTCCATTTTTAAGTATATAGTTGAGTTTTCAACTACAAAGATAAATATTGCAAGTACAATGATTAATTTGATATTAAAAAAGACTAATTTGTAACGTGATGCCTTAATTTTCAAACAAATAATTAAATTTTCATCAAAAAATATTAATCTTCAACCAAACCTGAGATAATATAATTTTTATTGAAAAAATTAATTTCTAGCAAAAAAAAAAGAATTTTTAACAAAATAGTTAAAGTTTCGACCAGACAGATGAATCATAAGCCAACATTAATTAAATAGTAAACTTCTCAATTCAAGAGAAATTATTTTTCAAAGAAAGAGATTCTTTTTTTAGCACAAGGTGAATTTTCAAACAACAAGGATGAAATTTTGTATAAAAAAGGCGAGTATTCACTAAAATAGTTCAATAAACGATCAAACTATTATTCTTTTTAAAAACAAAATAGTTAAAATTTCCACAAGCTAATGAAATCTTTAACAAAATATTCAAATAAAACAAACAAATTATAGGGTATTTAAGTAGATTGCAAGGAAGTTTTACGAGGTTTAAAGTTTCCAGAGCTTTGCGGGATATTTTACGACGCTCTAAGCGAGTTGTAAAAAATTGTATAAAGGCTCTTATGTTATTTTAATAAATTCTCTAGGATTTGAGGGAATAATATTAAGTTCGTTTCAGTCGACCTTTCTACAAAGTAGTTGAAAATTGTCGTCCTTTGTTCAAAATTAATTCCTGTTGAAGCACATTCTGGATTAAAATAAAAAATAGTTCAATTGCGAATTAAACTATTTTTACTGTAAACATTTTTTTTCAGATTAATTATTTAGTTAGTTAGATATGGTACTGCTATGTTGATAGTACATTTTTCAGTGTTCATCGAAAAAAAAAATTTTTGTTAAAAATGATTTTTTTCTGCTGTAAATTTAATTATTTCATTTTTTGTGAAAATTCGTCTTTGTAAGATGAGAATAAAGTATTTATTTTGCTCAGATTTTGTTCTTTTTTAGAAGATTATGGTTTTTGCTTAGAATTTGATCTTTTTGTTGAAAACACAAGTATTATGTTAAAGATTCGTTTTTTGGTTGAAGATCTATTCGATCAACGGAAACTTTAACTATATCAATTAAAATTGTATTATTTTTGTCAAAAATGTATCCCTTTGGTTAACAATTTTTACTGTATTTTTAAAAATTCGTTTCCTGTAAAAAATTATTTTTTTGATGCTCAATACGTAACAATACCATTTTTAGTTCAAAAATTTCCTAATTCAGTTAAAAGATTTTCTGATTGGCTAAAAATATATTTTCACATCCTCATCTCAGAAAGAGAAGGTATTAGATTTGTGTAAAATTTGAGCCCCCCGGTTTTTGTCAAATGTCCACGTTTCGAGACCCCCTGAACCCGAAAAACAGGTTTTTACGAATGTGTCTATCTGTCTGTATGTATGTCTGTCTGTCTGTATGCTTTTCTGTGAGCATGATAACTTTTAAAAGAATTCATCTACTAGATTGGCCTTTGGTACACAAAAGGTCAAGTTCGTAAGCCAGTAATTTTTAATAAAAATTCAAAATGTAAGCACATTTTGAAAATTTTTGAGAACACTTTTTTTCGAAATTTAAATATTTTATTTACGTTATCATTAGTGCTTAAGAAGAGCAACAATTTATCTATATAACCTTCTTTGATAAAAAGAAAATTAAAAGACTTATAGTATTTTCAAAATTTGAAAAAAAAAAGAAAAAGCAAGTTTTGAGCGAAACAACGCATGATATGAAAAAACGTCAGGAGAAGAAAAACGTTGCTTTTTAAAAGCGCTACAAGATTATTGTGATGAATTTTTAAACTAAAAAAAATTAAAAATTAAAATTTTTGCACAAAAAATATTGAATAATGAATGAAAAATCTGCCTCTCTTGCGGCCACACTCCCATCACACGCCGCGCACGCGGCTCTTTTTCGTTTTTCCGCTTTCCCGCTTCATGCTCAGCTTAGATAAAAAAAAAATTTACTTGCAAATATTATAAAATTATTAAAGCCTCGACGGTTAATGTTATTTTTACATTCTCATCCCAGAATCAGAAGGTATTAGATTTGTGTAAAATTTGACCACTCCCCCACCCCCGTTTTTTGTCAAATGTCTACGTTTTGAGACCCCCTAAACCCGAAAAACAGGTTTTTACGAATGTGTCTGTCTGTATGTCTGTCT
>JAUELO010455579.1:0-12834 GCA_032357855.1 Amphibolips quercusostensackenii | reverse complement strand
TTTATATATTAGGGTGATTTTTTTGACTATTTTTTTTTCGTTTCCGTCCTAAAATTTTGTTGAAAATATCCCTGAAAAATTTCGCTAAAAGCTTGAGCCCTTAATATTAATATTAAGTACAAGACTGAGGCGTGTACAGATTTTCCAATTAAAATACACGTAAAATTAGGGTTTGTTTTCTTCAATTTTTTATAGCTCAGCGGCATTTTATGGCATTTCTTTGACCTTGGACAGGTATTTCTTAGAATTGAACGCCCTACAAAAGTGCCCATTGCGGCAAAGTCGTAAATCACACCTGCGAGGTAGTACGGGTCACTGAACTGAAATTTTCCATGATATTTACGTTTTTTTGATCCTATCTCATGAATAAGGAGAGCTACAGAAAAAACGTTAATAACGAAGTTGTAGGATATTGAATTTCCTACAAAAGAGGTCCTATAAACCGAATCGATTAAATCAATATTTGGCGAGATATTAAGTCTTGAAATGATTTTTCCGTAAAATTTTTGCCGACCATTAATTCTACTTATTAAAATCTTGTTTTCTTTCTCTGTAATATATATTCTTTGTTAAATATATTTTTTCAAGGCTAGAAAACTGAAGCAAAATTAATAATTTTTAATATTTTAGCTTTAATGTTAATAAACATTAAAGCAAAATCTTTTTTCTTCGTCTTTTATCCGTCAGTAGGTACTTAACGAACTACTTATGATTTATTTATAAAGTCTTCAGTTATTTATTTATCTATGCATCATAATTTAGTTTAATATCTATATATCATTGTAACTACTCTTGTAAAAATTATAATTATTAGTTAATGTGTGTAGACAGCGAGATCTTCCTTAACTAGGCGACTATAATCGTAGGTAAAATTCGATTTGCAATATTGTCCATTAGACATATTTATAAGCGCGTTTAACTAACGCGACTGAGCTTTAACTTTGACATGGCAACGTTGCAATGTAATTAAAGTCGCGGTGATTCCCTCACTACTCGATCAACGACGTTGGACAAGAAGTACGCGATTAGCGAAAGCTCAATCATTGTCCGCTAATTGAAACCCTCTCTCCTCTTAAAACATCCCCTCTTTTACTTAACCTTGAATAAGTTTAATAAATCAACCGCCTAATTGCAGTGCTCTCTTCGTTCTCTACTAGGTGATGCTAATGCCGCGAGTATCGAGAACAAAGCTCTGCGAACACTGAACGTACTCGCATCGCATTCGTATACCTTACGCCGTGTTACATTTTTCTATAATTTTTATTATCATTGTCATAGATGTCTGAACAAATCGGAAATAGAGTTTATAATTATTTGATTGGGTTTAAAATTCATAGTATTAATAATAATAAGTTACCTTCGTGTAGGGATGTATTGAATCTCTTTATGTACAAACATCAATCTTTAAAACTAACTATACGAGAAAGGGTTAGAAGTGTGATCAGTGATACGAATGCTGTTTGAGCCAACCATTTGATGCCGACTTCTCGACCTCAGCACAGTATTCAAAAATTGGAAAACATTCACAGAGACTACATGAAATTGAGGAAACATCGGAGTCGTGCAAAGACATTGAAAGGACAACCAAAAAATGTAGAACAGTTTAGCAAACGTCTTGATAAATTATTTGACATTGCAAATTGTGCTGCAGTGAAAAATTTGCCAGAAAATCTACAGCAATTTCTGACATATTGTCGTGAAGGAAATAAAAATATTTATCTACAAGAAATTCACGTCTTGACAAAAGAAACTTCTGGAGAACAGTCAGCGATAGAAGAAGAAATTCTCAATAAGAGGGAAATCGGTTAGTAATATTATAACACTTCAAGGCTAATATTATAATAGTTTTGTTTAATTATATTATTCTTGCTTACCATTCAGCTATGATGTTTACTTATTTACCTTTACCATGTTTTATTTCAGGTATGAAATTATCGCAACAGTCTTCCTCGAATAGTTTCTGCAGTAGCATATCAAATTCTAGTGAATTAAAGCAAACTTGTTCGGACTTTGAAGATACAATGCCAGCGCCTAGGAGAAATAAAATTGATATTTTGACTTCGGAATTAATATTAGCACTAAATAGAACTAAAACTAGTAACAGAAATGCAATGCACATCGCTTCTGCCGTTATCAAAAGTTTAGGACTTGACATTGATAAATATAACTTGAGTTATTCTACTACTCGCAATGCGCGTATTTTAAAAAGAGAAAACATTTTCGACACGATTAAAGCAGAAGAAAATTTTTATGTTTTTCTGGTAGTGCACTGGGATAGGAAGGTGCTTCCTGTGGAAAACCGCCAACCAAAAGCAGAACGACTATCAATAAACGTTACAGAAATAAATACTGACAAAAATTTAAAAACTCTGATTCTCTCTGATGGCACAGATGAAAGCCAAGCTTCGGCCGTTTTTGAAACACTGACAAAGTGGAATCTTTGCAATAATGTTAAAGCGATGTGCTTTGATAAAACTAGTTCAAATACTGGTAAGTTAATGTTTTAGTTTAACGAATTTTTATCGCAGTATCTGCGTTTTGACTTAAGAAGGTTTTCCAATTAAATTTTAATTCATTGTTTTAATTATTTTTACGAATTTTGATTTGAAAAATAAGCTAAGTGACAAATTTGAATAACTGATAATTAAATAACAATTTATTAATAAATAATTTTTTGTTTTAGGTTGTCTTAGTGGCGCATATACATTATTAGAAGATGAAATTTGCCGTGACTTATTATATCTTGCTTTTCGCCATCATACTTCTGAATTGATTTTACAAAATTTTGCAGAAGTCACTTGTCCAGTGACAAATAGTCCGAATGTACCAATTTTAAAAAAATTCAGAGATGATTAGAAGAAAATTGATAAATCTGCGTATGAAATCGGCACAAAGGATAAAGATATTGCACTTATCTTAAATCAACGAAAAGACGATATTCTTGACTTCATCAAAAATCAACTAAAGGTATTGATAAATTGATAAATAATTTTACAATTGAAATATTAATTATTTATAATTAATTTCTTTGAAAGTCTTTAGATCTTTCAAATTGTTATTTTGTGTACTTTGATATAACTCAAATTTTTAAGTGATTTAGTTTTGCTTTTTTGAATTATATTTTTTACTTCATAATTCTGAAAATATATTTTTTTGTTGTAATTATTGAATTTTTTTTATATTTTATTAGAATCATCATCCGAGAAGTGACTACAAGGACTTTTTGAAGCTGAGCTGTATCTTTTTGGGTGTCATTGAAAGTCACAAAGCCGAATTTATAACCCCTGGTGCTTAAAAATGTATTTGTTCAGAAACCAGTTTGAAATAGCAACAAGAGAAAAAAAATTGTTTTGCAGAAGATATGTGTTTTCATCGTAATATTTTATGTGAAAATATAGTTTACTGCTCCTAATGCAATAAATACTCCAAACTTGGATTTGTAATCAGTAAAAGATCTCATTGAGTACAGAAAAATATATCCTGAGATTGCAAGTGCAGCACTTGATGAATTGTCTCGGCATTTGTGGTACTTACATGAACAACTTGCTTGTTTGGCTCTTTTTGATAAAACGGTGTCAGTAGAAGAAAAAGTAAAGATCATACAAAAAATAAAATCCCATGTAACTGTCAAAAAGCCAAGTAAGCGCAGTAGCCGAAAGTTTTAATGAAGTATTGACTCATAACGAAGATGAGAGACAACAAATTTTTCAGACAGTTCAGTATCATCGATCTCAGTACACATCGTGTAAAAAATCACAATATATTTAGGATAAATCAATCTAACAATTAATTTTGCTACTTTAATAATAATTTATTGGTATTGTTGTTTCTATTTTCATAAAAAATTTATTTTTTGTGATATAATTTAAACTATAATAATTCAAAAAATTTTTTAAAATCTATAAATTATGTAAGTGTAATTGTATTCATAAGTTTTATGCAGAAACAAGTAAATCCATTATTTTTTAAAGATTCTTTGAATATGAGCTTCAATAATGAAAGATATTTATCATATCCTACTTTTCTAGCCTTAAAAAATATTAGGAACAAAAAATATAATATTACAAAGAAATAAAACAAGATTTTAATAAGTTTAAATCAATGATCGGCAAAATTTTCACGAAAAAATCAATTCAACGCTTAATATCTCGCCAAATATTAATTTTAGCGATTTAATTTATTAGACCTTTTTTGTAGGAAATTAAATATCCTAAAACTTTGTGTTTGATTTTTTTTTTGTATCTCTTTTATTCATTAGATAGGATCAAGAAAAGTTAATTTCATGGAAAATTTCATTTGAGTGACCCGTGCTACCTCGCCGGTGTAACGACTTTGCCGCAATAAGCACTTTTGTAGAGCGTTCAGTTCTGAGAAATAGCTGTCCATGGTCAAAGCAATGCCATCAAATGTTGCTAAGCTATAAAAAATTCAAGAAAAAATCCCTAATTTTACGTGTATTTTAATTAAAAATTTTTTACACCCCTTGGTCTTGTACTTAATAGTAATATGAAGGGCTCAAACTTTCAGGCAATTTTTTTAGGGGTATTTTCAACAAAATTTCGGGATGGGAGCAAAAAAAAGACAAAAAAAAATCACCCTAATATCGTATGAATTTGTAAATAATACGTTAAATCTTTAACAAAAAAAAATGTCCAACTAATTATTTTAATTATCAACCTAGAAACAAAATTGCCTGAACGAAAAAACTAGTTCTTAAAATAAAAATATTATTTAGAGAAGAAAGCAAAAAATGTTCAATGAATGATTAAACTCTCAAGCCAAATAACGTATTTTTTAACGGCTGCATTATTTAAATAAATTTAAATAAAAAAACAAATTTTCAACAAAAATAATTAATCTCAGATTTGTATATTTGAATTTCCAAATAAAACAATTAGTTTTCAACAAAAAAAAAGAATTAAAAAAAAATTTCAACAGAACAGATAAATTTTAAATCGAATGAGTTAAATTTAAAAAAATAAATTCTGATAAAATAGTTAAATATTCAACCTTTAAAGATAGATTACTAACCAGAACAAAAAAAATTATTTAACAAAATTATTTAATTTTCAGCCAAAAACATGAATTTTCAAATCATACGACAAATCTTCAACCAGAAATAAATAAAAAATTGGAAGTAGTTCAAATATCTGAACAGAAATTAAATTGTCTAAACAAAAATGCAAATTAAAAAAAAAAAAAATTTCTTTTACGAAAAAAAAATTCATCCAAGTTGTTAACTTTCAAGCCAAAGTACGAATAAAAAAACAATAGTATTTTAAACTCGGAAATATAAATTCTATACAAAAAGATTTTTCCCCTAACAGAAACAAATTTTTTAACTAAAAAGGGAATTATTTTTAACAAAAAAAAGAAACGGTAACATTTTCATAAGAAAAAATTCAGATAAAAGACGAAATTTTAACAATCTGATTTAATTTTTAGCCAAAGATATAAATTTTTAATTGATATAATGAATCTTTAACAAAAAAAAGGATTTTTTATAAAGTGGTTTAACTATCAACCTAGAAATTAAATTGTCTCATCGAAAAGACAAATTTTTAACAAAAAGAGGTTTTTCAGTCAGAAAAAAAAATTCACATGATTATTTGTTATTTTAAGCCAAAGAACAAATTGTTAAAAAAAATTTTAATCAATTTAAAATAAAAAGCAACTAATTTTCAATAAAATAGTTTAAATTTCAATCTCACGATAAATCTTCGATTGAAAAAATTAATTTTTTAACAAAGTGGTTTAACATTTACCCAAGTAGTTGAATTTATAATTTAAACAATAATAATGATGTTCAGCAAAAATTAAGTAGTAAGATTTCTTGTAAAAAAATTAATTTTTTGTGAAAAAATGTGCTTTTATCACTGTAGGTGAACTTTCAACAAACGAGATGTATTTTAAACAAAAATAATGTATCTTCCACTGGTATGGTTGAATTTGAATCTAAAAAATTAATTTTCAACCTAAATAAAAATAAATTTTGACCAAAAGGATAAATTTTGAACTATAACAATTAATTTTCACTAAAAGAAGTGGTTTGACCAAAAAGGTGAATTTTTAGTTAAAATTACTAATCTTCAACTAAAAAGAAAAAGAATTTTTATCGAAGTATTCGGGAGGAAGCAACTAAAAAAAAACATAAATATCTAACAAGAACGTTACATCAGCGTACCTCTAAACTTCATTTTTTAAATTCTTCAACTTTCTTGTCATCAATTTTTCATATTTTTTTTGTAATTAATATTGAAATACCAGAATCTTAATCCTATAATATTTTCAACGTGAAATATTATATGCTTGTAATAAAACAACCTTAAATTAAAATTTTTAATTCTTAAATTTAGTATCCTTTTCAGTTGTTTAAAGTGCCTTTTATAGAATGGTTAATTTTTCAAGAAAAAAACATTAACTTTAAAAAAATTCGTTTAATTTTTGATCAAATATCTAAATCTCGGACTGAAAGAGAAGATTTTTTAACAAAAAAATTAAATGTGCATCTAAATACTAGAATTTTTAACCAAAAAAGATGAATCCCGTAACAAAAATATGATAGTAGACTTTTTAATTAAAAGTAGTTAATTTTTATTGTTGTTTTTTATTAATTTATTTTAAAGCTGAGCGAAAACCAAGAAAACTTGAAGGAAGGGTATTTTTCTTTGCAACAGAGAAAGAAAGATTCTCGAAAACTTATACTCTTACGTGTTTTCTTAAATAATGATAAAATGAATATTCAGTCGCAAGTTTTGTAAATTAAAAATAAAACGCTTTTTTAAGCGATAACGCTATTCTGATACTATTTGAAAAAAATTGTTATAAATTCAAAAATTATTTTAACGCTCAACCTAATACATTTTTAACCAAATAAATGAATGTTTAATAAACATGATTGAATTTCCAACAGAAAAGATAAATTTAAAAAAATTGCATAAATCTTTAACTAACTAGTTTGATCAGTGGATGTGATACAATTCCAAATTTTATTTGATTAATTTTTTATTTATATTTTTTTCGTGCGTAATTTTTTTAACTAAATAGTTGAATTTTATAAAGTTAAATTTTCATTGAAGAGAATTAATTTTGAATCAAATTTTTTTCGTTAAAAACATGTTAATTTTATAACTTTTTGAATTTTTAAACCAAAGAGGCGAATTTTTTTTCAAGAACTTTTAGTACGAGAATATGAATTTTTTACGAAAAAGGTTATTCCTAATAAAGCATATAATTTCATGTCAAAAAACTTATCTTCAACCAAAAAAAACGAAGTTTTAATTGAAATTAAAAATCTTCGTACAAAAATATTAACTATTAGGAACATTGATCCGAGAAGTTGAATTTTCAAAGAAAATTTTTAAGACTTTGAAAAACCTTGAAAAGATAAATTTTCAAGAATATATGTACTTTAACAAAATGAGTGAATTTTCAGACAAATGGATAGATCTGCCGCAAAAATATTTATATAAAAAAATTTAATTTTTCACTATATAGTCAAATTTTCTAGCAAAAAGACAATTTTTTAACAAAAAGTGAATTTTTGGCGAACCAGTTCAATTAAAAAAAAATAAGCGACTCTTCAGTTAAACAATTAAAAAGAAAAAAGGAACCTTCTACAGAAAATTTTACCTTTGCAGCAAATAGTCGAATTTTCTTCTAATTTGTTACATTATCAAGCCAAAAAGACAATTTTTCAAAAAAAGTTAATTTTTAACCAACTAGTTGATTTTGAATAAAATACTAAAATTTTCAGTTAAAAAAAGTAATTTTGAACGAAAAAAAAAACAAGTTTCTACCTAAAATTATGAATTTCCAACGAAAACAGTTAACTGTTAAGAACTTTAAAACAAGGAGTTGAATTAAAAAGAAACTTTTATGTCTTCTTAAAACCCCAAAGTAATGGATTTTCAAGAAAATATATACTATTCGACATTTCAACAAAAAATAATTTATTTAAAAATAAGAAATAATTAGATTAAGATAAACAAGATACAATTTTTGAAATATATAAATCCTCAGCTAAAACAGATTAATTATCAAAAAAGAATTGCATTTTTACCAAAAAAAGATAAACTCTCAAATAAGAAAAATAGTTTAGTTCCAAAAAAATAATCTGAAATAAAATATATAAATTTTTTATCAAATAGATAAATCTTTAAATAAAAGAAATCAATTTTTAATTTCAAATATAAAGCTTTAATTTAAAATAAAATAGAAACATTTTTAGTTCAAGAAATTAATCGTAAAAAAAAAAAATTTCTACAAAAAAGTTTAATTTTTTAACAAATGTTTTAATTTTCTACCAAATTTAATTATTTAAACGAAAAGTCGATTTTTCACCAAAAAAGATTATTTCCGACGATTTAGTTTAATTTTTAACGAAATAGTTAATAGATTTTTTACCTAAGAAAAGAATCTTTAAAAAAATATATGAATTTTCAACCACATGGATGAATCTTCAAATAAAATAAATCAATTTCATATCAGAAATATGAAGCTTCAATCAAAAATGAAATAGCAACATTTTTAGTCAGAAAAAGTAGTTATAAAAAAAACAAATGTTCTACAAAAAGCTGATTTTAATACTAAATGTTTAAATCTTCTACCAAATTTTTAATTTTGTAGAAAAAAACATTTTCCACCATAATAGTTAATTTATGACCGACTAGTTTAATTTTTAACAGAATAGTTAATCATTTTTCACCCAAAAAATTATCTTAAACAAAACACATAAGCTTGTAACTGAATAAATGAATTTTGAAGTAGAAAAAATAAGTTTTCAATAAAAAATATATGTTTCTAATCAAAAATAAAAAATTCACATTTTCCGTTGAAGACAATTAATTCTCGAACTAACGAAAAATGAATTTTCTACCAAATTGTTGAATTCCCGAGCCAAAAAAACAATTTTAAAAAAAAAAGTTAATTTTCTACCAACCAATTAATTTTTAATACAATAGTCAAATTTTTAGTTAAGACAATCAATTTGAAAAAAAAACAGGAACAAGTTTTGAACTGAAATTATTAATTTTTTAATAAAAAAAAAAAAATTTTCAAAAACTTTAAAACAAGGATTTGGATGTCAAAAAAAACTTTCGGAAATTCTGAAAACCCTAAAACGATGAATTTTTAAAAAATATGTGAAAGTTTATATGTAAACAAAAAAAAATTATTTATTTTAAAATAAAAAATGGTGGGAGATAATTAAACAAGATAAAATTTCAAACAAGAAAAAGAATCTTTATTATGAATTTTCAACCAAATAGATAAATCTCTATCTAGAAAAGATCAATTTTCAATTCAAAATCTAAAGCTTTAATCAACAATGGAATAGCAGCATTTTGAGATGAAAAAAATATGTGTCAAAAAAAACAAATTTTTACAGAAAATTTCAATTTTGTACTAAATGTTTGAATTTTTTAACTAAATTGTTGAATTTTCAAGACAAAAGGATAATTTTTCACCACAAAAGTTAATTTCCGACCAACCAGCTTAATTTTTAACAAAATGGTTAGTAATTTTTTACCCAAAAAAAGAATCTTTAGCAAAACACAAGAACTTCCAGCTAAATAGATGAATCTTTAATTAGAAAAAAACACTCTTTAATAATATATATATACCTTTAATCAAAAATATAAAAGTTACATTTTCAGTTAATAATAATCAATTCTCGGTCAAAAGAAAAATGAATTTTCAATAAGGATTTGTATATAAAAAAAAAACTTTTAAGACTTCTAAAACCCTAAAATAATGCATTTTTAACAAAATATACAAAAGTTTATATTGAAACAAAAAGTTATTGATTTCAAAATAAAAAATGATTAGAGATAACTAAACAAGATAAATTTTAAATAAAGAAAAAGAATCTTTTTCATGAACTTATAATCAAATAATTGAATTTTTATATAGAGAAGATTAATTTTTAATTAAAAATCTAATGTTTTAACCGAAAATAAAATAGAATTTTTAGTTGATAGTTTAATTTTTAGTACAAGCAATTAATATTTGACCAACAAAGAAATGAGTTTTCCACCACAAATGTAAATCTTAAAAAAAAACTTTTAAGAACTTTAAAGCAAAAAGTTTGATTTAAAACAAAAATTTCAAACTTCTAAAAACCTTGAAAAGATGAATTTTTAACGAAAGATATAATAGTTGATATTTCAACAAAGAATTATTTATTTAAAAATAAAAATTTATAGGATTTAACTAAGAAAAATAAGTTTTCAAACATTTTTTCAAATCATCAGCCAAAACAGGTTAACTTTCAACAACAAAATTGCATTTTTAACAAAAGAAGATGAATTATTAACCAAGAAAAAAGGCTTAGGTCAAAAAAAAATCTTTAACAAAATACATGAAATTTCAACCATAGAATGAATCTTTAAATAGAAAAGCTCAATTCTCAATTCGAAATACAAAGCTGTAATCAAAAATAAAATAGTACCGTTTTTAACTAAAAAAAATTAATTGTGAAAAAAACAATTTTCGACTAAAAAGTTTAATCTTATACTAAATAGTTGAATTTTCTACCAAACTGTTGAATTTTCAAGCCAAAAAGAAAATTATTTAACAAAAAAAAGGTAATTTTCAATCAAGCAGTGAATTCTTACTTAAATTGTTAAATTTTTATTTGAAACAATGAAAAATAATTTTTTACAAAAAAAAAATATTCAGCAAAATACATGAATTTTCAACTAAATCGATGAATCTTTAAATATAAAAGGTTATAATTTTCAATTGAAAATATAAAGATTTCATAAAAATTTAATTATTGCATTTTTTGTTAAAAACAATTAGCTGTCAACTACATGTTAAATTAATTTTTTTACACCCAAGTTTAACTTTGTACTAAACATAATATATTTTAAATATTTGATTGACTAGTGAAAGTTACTCTGAATTAAGTAAGCAGTATTTTCTGAAATGTACACATTAAAAACAAATTTAATTTAGCATTCATTTACATAAAAGATTAACCACTACAAAATTATTAGTATATACTAAGAATTTATCGATCTTTATTACCAAAATTGAAATTTGGTTTTTATATTATCGCAATAATTGAAAGTTTCTTTGATTCAAACATCAAATGCGTGTAGGGTCTGCTTTTCTTATTTTCACGCAAATGAAGAAAGGTGAAATAGATTAAGTGTGTAAATAATTTTTGCTTTTTTATTCTAAGTGACGAATTCTGTTTAAAAGTTTCACAACATTGTCGTCTTAATGTTTTAATGAAAATTAAAATGTTAATTCCGTAATTATGTAACCATGGAGAAAGATTTCGTGGAAGCGGCCACTTGTTACCCAAAGGGACATAGGGTAACCTCTTGATTTAAAATTAAAATCAGCATAACTAAAAAAGTACATTTCTAATTTTACCGACCACTGATAATTATTTCGGTTTATGTATTTTTATCATTATTATCACTTTTAATAACAGCTCTCACTATCCAGATAAATTTAACTAATTTAGGTGTGTTTGTTATTAACGAAGATATTATATCTTTGGTTGTTATAATTAGCTTTTTCAATACACCGCGTAAAAAATATTTTAGTAATTTGTCTTTAATTCTGATCTAGTCCCAAATGTTTTACTTAGTCATGAAATGCGCGTTATTTTTTAAAATGATTTGACTTAAAGTTACATTTTCTGGAATTAGTTTAAAAGCTTTTCTAACAAATTAAAATTTCAAAAGAAAAAGTTGAAAAAATATAAAGTAAAAATTATTTGAAGATTTCAATGAAACTTATAGTTAAAATGTGATTGAACATTGCCTATTATTTTTACAATAAAAGTTTTTTTTTTTTAAATACCTTCATTACAATTCCATAATTTTTTCAAATGCTGTAATGCTGCAAAATGAGTATCTAAATTTATTTTCAGAATTATATGTACATGTGTTTCAATTTTTCTGAAGTTTGGTATGAAAAATTATTAATATTTTAGTGTTTCAATTAAAACATTTTTTTAAAGACTTTTCATATTGTGAACTGATGAATTTATTATGAAGTGATTAATTTTGTATAAAATATTAAATTACGTAAAGATTGGATTTTAATTTTTAATATACCTACATATGTTTTAATTTTTTCTGAGATCAGTTTAAAAGGTTATTATTAATTCTTTTTGGAACAAGATATGGTGAAAATATTCAAATGCTTTAATGAAAGTAAGTATTTAATGCATTTCATGTTCTAGACGGATTAGTGAAATATCAGCTGATAAACTTTTTTCACGATACTAAATTAGATAAAGATTGAATTTTAATTCTTTTCTTTAAAGTAAAATAAATTTATAATTACTTTATGGTTATGGAATTGAATATAGGCTATGATTTTTATAATAAAAGCTTACTTTTTATTGAATATGTACCTTTATTATAATAATATAATTTTTTATATGTTTGCGATGTTGTGAAATGATTATCTAAATTCATATTTTGAAATTATATTGAAATATAAATAATTTTAACAATCTTGCCATTAAATAAAATATGCGTGAATAAAAGTCTAAATTTAAAATAATATATATTAGGTACACATTATTTGAATGTCTCAATGAAAATAATAGTTGGCTTCTTTTTATGTTGCAAACAGTTTAATTAATTATTGGTCAATTATTTGTGTTGAAAATTTTTAATTTAATTAGGATTAAATTTTAATTGTTTTTCAGTTAATACAAATAGATTGATTATTTACTTTAAGGTTATGTAACTGAATATCGAATATTATTTTTATAATCAAAGTTGAGTTTTTATTTAAAATTCCTCTATTAGAATTGTATAATTTTTTGAAACGTTTTTGATGTTGTTAAATTAGTATATGGAT
>JAUELO010455549.1:0-12835 GCA_032357855.1 Amphibolips quercusostensackenii | reverse complement strand
TGTGTGTGTGTGTGTGTGTGTGTGTGTGTGTGTGTGTGTGTGTGTGTGTGTGTGTGTGTGTGTGTGTGTGTGTGAGTATTAATATACGCGCTATAAGCGGTATAAGCGGGTGTAGCTTTTGATTTAGGGCAAACAATGATGTTTGATAAAAATAAAACTTTTTATTGATATTTGCTTTTAGAGTTAATTGGTTTATTGTTTTTGAGGCTACATAAATATAATCTTTCGAGCACTCTTGAGAGAACTTACTTAAATTCCATAAACATGAATCCATAAACCTGAATTTTCAACTGATAAATATTTTAACTGAAAATAAGCAACAGTTGAAATCATATAATAAATATTAATTTTTAACGAAAGATTTGCATTCCCTAACAAATAGTTGTACTTCATACGGCTAGCAAGTTCAAGCGCGCTCGGAAGACGCAGCTGGTTTATATCGCGCTTTGCGCTTCATAAATTATTTACCTCGAGCTTCGCGCTTGCTAATGTATGTACCTAGCGCCACGCGCTTAGATTCTTTTTGCCTTGTGCTTCGGCGCTCGGCTCTTTTTAGTTTTCGCACTTTGTGCTCGGCTTTAATAAAAAATAAGTTTACTTACAAATATTGTAAAATTTACAAAACCTCTACGGATAAAGTAATTGTTAATTTTTTTTTTACTTTAGATTACAAAAATAATTTATTTACTTAAGGCTCTGCCGGCCTAAACGAACACATTCTCATTAAAATGCCTGCGCTTCGCGCTCGCTTTTTCTATGTATTTATATAGTTCTCTGATGAACTATATAAAAACACTAATTTATTGTATATTTTTGGGCACGGGAAAACTTTTGCACAATAACGATAACCTTTTAATCAATTATAACATTATCAAAATAATTTGACTTTCTGCACACTTCTTTTGAAATTTAAAGGAAAACATTTTATTTCTTAAGCAACAGTTTTTGTTTAAATTACTAAAAATGCTACCGATAGAGCTACAACATTATTTAATGTAACAAAATTTTTTGTCTAATTTATATTTACAAATTTGCTTAGAATTATATATAATACACTAACTTTTACGCGCTTCGCGGCCTAAAGCTCGCTTTGTAAGCTTTATAACTTTTACATGCTTTTGGTCTAATTACTTAAGTTTTTAAACGATAAAAAAAACTAATATACTTGAGATTATATCGACCTTAACCAGCACATTTTCATCCAGACATTGGCGCTTCGCGCTTGATATTTGATTAAAAAATCATTTAAGCCTCGCGCTCCACGCTCGGTTCTGTGCACTGTACAATAGAAACAAAAACTTTTGAGCGCGCTAATGGCACGCGATTTGGTCGTCGCGCTTGGCGTTCTGAAATACATTGATCGCGCGCTTTGCATTATGTCTTATATGTTCTTTATATACAAACGTCTGAATTTGTGTTTGATTTAAAAAACGTTTTACAAGAAAGGAATAATTTAATTAAATTTTTCGAATTTCAAGAAAGATATTTTCAAGCAATTTTTAACCTAATAGTTAAATTTTCAACCAAAGAAATAAATTTTCAACCAAATTTATTAATTTTATATTTAAAAAGTATAATTTTCAACAAAATAGAGAAATTTCTTAACAAATAATTGAAGTTCAAATTAAACAAGAAAAATTTTCACTTTTATATGGAATAATTCAATTTTCCGTTGAAAAATTAATTTTAGCAACAAAAAGTTCAAACAATATAGTTCAATTTTGAAAAAGAGAATTTTCAACTAAAATAATTAATTATCAATCAAAAAAGATAATTCTTGAATAAAATATAATAGTTGATATTTTAACCAAAAATAATTAAAATTTTTAAACAGCCAATTTCACAAAAAAATATAAATTTTCAACAAAATAGTTCAATCTTCACCCAAAAAAAAATCGCACATCCTATAAAAACAAATGTTGTTTATTTTTTCGTATCTTGTGTCGTTTGTGCCGTTTGTGTCTCATCTTGCATACTTTGACCGCTAAATGAAATTCTTGATCTTTTATTATTTTTTGTGCAATCAAAATTAGAACTTTCGATTTTTCAACAAAATGCATAAAGTTGTTTTTATAATTTTATAAGCTTTTTGAAATAAAACGTTTTTCCTAAAATGACTTTTTTCATATCGTGTGTTGTTTGACCTAAAATGTTGATTTTCCTTTGTTTTCATGAAATTTTGAAAATAACCTAACTTTAGTTATTTCTTTTTATTGGAAAAAGTCATGAGAATAGATTGTTCGTCTTTTTGAGTACTACTTACAACCGTATGTATAATTTTTTAATCTTGAAAAAAGTGATTTGAAAATTTTTAAAAATGTGCTCACTTTTTGGATTCCCATTTAAAATGTCTGGCTAACGAAACTGACCTTCTGTTTCTGATACTAAAAAAGTTCACCAAAGTCGAATCTAAAAGATTAATTTTTTCAGAAGTTATCGTGCTTACAGACATTCATACAGACAGACAGGCAAAAAGGCAGATAGGCATCGAATCATTCATAAAATTTTGAAAAATCTTTGAAATTTGACGAATTGACATTGAATATAATCGTTCCGATCTTTTAAAATTAAAGTTTTGTTTAAAATTTTGTTTTAAAATTTTTAAATTCAAATTATTTTTCCATCTTTCTAAAACTTCTATATATGTTTTAAACTTACTTGAACTCTTTTTCAATTCTGTAGTTTTGCAAGATTGATCATTTTCTTATTTCATTTTTTTACCCCCTTTTTCACATTTTTGAAAATCACCTCAAGAGTTTTGAAATCGTTTTGATGTTTCTCTTTAAATTGATTTTCGAAATAAAGAAAACATATGCAATTAAATTTTTTTTTCATACACAATGTTTACAAATATTCTGTCATAAAATAAAATACCTTTTTTGTAATTTTGTAATTGTAATTGAAAACATTTACAAAAAATCATATTTGAATATACATTTGCGACAATAATATATATGCAAGATATCCTCACACCACTTACCTTAGATACGATAGTTTTATCAAATAATTAATAACACATGACATAGAACAGGAAATTTTAAGGCAGAAATCTGTTTTTGTTAAATTTACGTTATCTTTGCTGAGGCTTTAATTTTCATTTGACTGTAGAATGATTAAATGTAAGCAAAATATTGTACAAAATGCTAAGTCAAGATAAAAAGGTCTCATTATGCATTTTTAAAACTTGTTTGAATCTGAAAAGTGCTATATTAAAATTCGTGTTTATCCTCCAGGGTGATTTAGAAATATTTACTGCCTAGTCACTTAGTTTTACTGACTTGATTTTACGTAAAAGCAAAAATTAGTTTTATGCCTTTTTTTCAAAAATGTTATCACGATTAAAACCAAAAATATACTTCTTGTGAAAAAATGGTCTGAAGGAAATTGGTAAGCCTTTTTAGGATGCATAAAAATTTCCTTTAAACATTTTTTCGTACATTGTATCGTTTTTGTGAAAAATGGATTTTTTTGTGCAGGCGCCATCGCCAATAAAACAAAAATTGTACATCTTATTAAAGAAATGGTCTAAAGTAAAATTACATATATGAATTAATTTTTTATGAATAATCCTTATAATACTATATTGCACTCACATTGAAAATAAAGGCAGCCAAATAATGCCAGTAGGAACACTCTAGTGAAGATCTTCATTTTCATTAAAGAAATTAAATCATAAGAGAACTGCCATATAATTTCTCGAGAATTTTGTGTAAACGTGATTCTACCTAATCACAATGCTTTATTTATTTTTTAAAATAAATAGATCAGAAAAATGAATTATATATTGTATAAATATAAATTATACATACTTAGTTTTAACATTTATCTTTAGAATTAATAACTAAGTTTTATGCATTGTAGTGTTATCTTCCTATTTTTTTTAAATGCGAGGGGGATAAACCCATGCAGGGGGGGAATGTTAGAATGTTAAAAAGCGCGATAGCCGACGTGGAGGAATAAGAGACCCCACTGGGTCGTAAACAATATAAAATCGTCGCGCTGGAAGGCTAACTTCGGTTGTTGCGTAGGTATAACGCGTCCAGCTGACACTTGGACTTCCTTCCCTCGCGTCGCTCGTAGAAGGTGTGAGAAAAATCTGTTTGGCGCCCTGCGCCCCGAGAGGGTATCGCCAAACCTGCGCGCCACCCATGCGGGGAAGCTTGTAGTGCGAGAGATAGAGAGAGAGGGCGCCTGCGTGGGACGAGGTGGTCAGCGAGTGCGCCTTGTGTATTTGTTTTTGTTAATGAGGGGGTAGAAGAGAAAAGTGGGAGAAGGATGCTGGTTAGTAAGTGGTTATTTAGAATTAAGCAACTCAGAAGGGTGGCGGTCGGTGAGTGGCCGTCCGTGATTACCTTTTTTTTTTAGCCAACGATGGCGAACGAAAGGCGCTCAGAAGCGCAAATTCTGGCGAAAGGATTTAACACCTCGGAAAGAAGATCGTGGAGAGGATACTCCCAGCTGCGTCGGAGAGAAATGCTCGGGTGTCTTGCGAGCGCAAAAGAGCAGTACGTCGTAATCCGGACTCTCGGCGGTGACGTCGTCTCCGTAAGGACTAGGAGTGACCGACGGGAGCGCCCTGTTCCTGGGCGGCAGCGACGGTGAGGCGAGAGCCTCTTCCGCGTTGCAAGGTGACCCAAAAGACGGTGGGGACTGCTCGAAAAGGTGGCTCGAAAAGAGCGGCGGTGTAGTGGGTGGACAGCGTAAACGCCACAGGCGCGGCAGCGAGTCGCGACTGTCGTTGATCGGGACAGCACCCTTCTCGGGTCCTGGGGACAGGCTTCCCCGATTTAAGTTGACCGGCGGAAATAGATGGCGGGGGTTTCGGATGAAATCGGAAGCCCTTTACGTAAGAGTCAATTTCCGGTTAGTCGGCGGCCTGCAGCGGCCGCGGTCATGAGGAGTTTTGTTAAGTGGCAGGAATACGGTGCACTCGGCAGAGAAACTCTTTAAGACGGCGTTGGTGCTCGTCCAACTCCTCTCGCTACCTCTTAAAAGTACCCTTTCGAGTGAGCGTTTATCAAGGCTGATGAATGCTTTACGACGAAAAGGGAGATTTAATAAGTCACGCTAAAGTAATAGATGGTGCGTCAGCGTGTCGATAGAGAAGAAGAGAAACCAAAGAAACTCACTTGAGCTTGCTGCGTGGATAGTCGGCTCCTTAGCGGCTCCCTGGTGCTGAAAGAAAAAGCTTCTTTTCCGTGACGGTTGGTCAATCACTTGGACTGCGTTGATGGCGGCAGAAAAAAGAAGAGGAAGCTAAAGAATATAGAAAGAAACACACGCGAACAGAGAGAACAAGAAAATGTTGGTTACTCGGTGGGGTTCTTAGAAACAAAACACTAAGTGTTAGGGGGCTGACGTTTATTTTCATTTCCGTTGTGTGCACTGCGAAAGCCGAGGACAGATCGGCGCGGCTTTGCTTCTAAAAATTTGAAAACAAACTGACTAACTTGAGTCTCTCTCGACTCATGCTAGCCGAGCACAAAGTTCCTGTGGCAAAGGAGACAGCGTTCAAGCCCGCCGATTGGCGCGAGAGTGACAACAGAGTCGCAACCAAGCGGTAGGGGTCGCCAGCCAGGCCCGCCTGCCTTGGCCTCTGCGAGTCGATTTCACGCTAACTTATTTCTAACAAAAAAACTGAAAAACTTTAATTATAAATCAAAAATATTAATTATAGTCTGAAAATTATAAAATTGAACACTGAGCTTGTTTCTAACCTAGCTTTATTTCCCCGATAGAAACAGGAAGCTGGTCTAAATAAAAGGGTCGTTCGGTTTTATTTGTTTATAATAACAAATAAACAATGAGTTCATTAATTATGTATGTGTTTTCTTGCTTGAAATCCCAAACGATCCTTTTATCCCTGTCCCTAATCTACTTATTATTATCTCAAAAATTCAAAACTAGAAATAATTTCAGTTTAACGGTTTACTCTAACTTCAGCTTATTCATATTATTTATTTTATTTATGTAAGTGTACACACGAGCCCGTGGGTACACGTGAATCAATCTTAATATTCATGTTAGTTATTATTAACTGATACCCAAAGAGTGTTTGTTTTTATTTGTTAAAGTTTACTAGGTTTTTCCGTTTTCTCATGTTTAAGTTACCCTCACCTTTTTTTTTATTTTTTTATTCTTCGTGAAAATTATCAATAAATTGTGTAGGTAAAATAAACATTTCTGTGAAGTATTGCATTCACAGAAATGTTTATTGAAAGTCAGCTGGTTAAGATACCTGGTGGCCTTCGTACATTTTCTCAGAAAAAGAGGGAGAGAGTAATAGAAAGAGAAAGTAGATAATAAAGGAAAAGAGATGTGCGCGCATAGAAGTAAAAGAGAAGGACGCTTGCGTACGTGCCGGACCGGCCGGCCGTCGACGTTGTCGTTCCGAACGTAAACATGACCAAAGCACGTGCTAAACGGCTGTTAGCGTCAGGACAGGGAAATCTTCAGCTATAAGATAATGGCCTGTTTAATGGGATGACTCACTTGGGTAAACAAACTCGTGGTTTTGCAAATCCTTGAAATCGGTACTTAGTCACATAGGACCTTCACTAAAATTGCTTCCTTTTAGAAACTTGACTGGAGATCACGTAGGCCAGTTCCAGAGTTCACGGGTTCTCAATTTATGTATTTTGACAAATAACAGTAGATCTTAATCGTATGTAAGTTCTAGGCAAGTAGTATAACAGTTATTTAACGCTTGCTCAGACTTACAATTTTGTAATTTGTTTTATATGGTAATAATTAATTTGAAACAATTAACTCTGAAATGCCGTTATATTGGACTGAGCTTCGTTTCTCTAGCGGGTGAATGAAGTTAATGTAACAAAAACTACCATATTTAAAAATAATTAAATATAATAATAACTACTATTTTTGTTTACCAATTAAAAAATATTCAGGAGTATGATATTTTAGTGTAAATGGAGTGAGCGTTCGACGTTCGGGATAGTGGGCATAAGAGACAGTCCCTACCACTCAGGTGCGATTCCATTGCCGAAGTCTGGCCAATCAGCGCTCCAGCTGCCGCTTTCACTCCCACCGAAAGTTCTCGCGCCGAGTTGCCTGCGTGCAACGAGCGAGTAGTCGAGCCAGTCGTTGTACGATAAGCCAAGAAGTCAGTAGTACCTGCTCTGCTTTCTTACGATATTAAAAGCAAAATAAAGTATTAAACTTCTAACATTAAATTTATATAAAGTGTTTTATAACTCACACAGTACTGAGTTCGGTTTCCGAATTTCCGTGGTTCCTTAGATGTTCTTCACTTCACATGAAGGGTCGTAGCCGGTGCGACAGAAATTTTGAACACTTTGAATCTTTGTACTTCTCGGTCTGTAAGAGAAAATTCACAGGAAGTCCTTTTTCCTTGTCCAATTGCATTTTCTAAATCAAATTCAACTTCTTGATTTAATTTTTCAATCCACTTTTACTTCACTTGGCCTGTCTCTTTTATCACCCGCGAAATATTTTACACAGTTTCTGTTTATTTTGCTGGCAATTATATAATCTTTTACTTACAAAGCTGGCCTTCTAAGGTTGGTTCTCTGTCTAAGAGATTAAATTATCTTTCATTGATACTAGGCCATCCAAATACAGGTTGGCCCTCTCTTTCTTGGAGAGAAGTAATTAATTTATCTCTCTCCTCTTTTTCTCTTACTTGGCGTAAGGCTGGTCTGTGTAGTAGATTGTCTGTTTCTCCCGCCTTATTCCTCTCACAACCGCCAACATTTTTTCTTGCAGGCGTTCGTGCTTTCTATCGCGTAAATTCGTTAACTAACACTTTGTAATTTCGGAGGAAAACAGAAAAAGTAATCCGAATCAGAGAACGCGTAAAAGGCGAGCGCATTGGGCTCTCCTCTCTAGTCAGATCCGACCGACTACACCTTTAGCAAGTACCTTGATGACGAAAAGCGTAAATTGCTTTGACACCCTGCCTCGTTTGTGGAACCCTGTGTGCCACCCTCACAAAGGCTCTTTTCATTGAGACAAATATGACCTCCACGAAGACACGCGTCTTCGGAATCACCTCTTGCAGTCGAACCAGCTAAGCCAGGACCATCTTCGGTTTCCACCTGGGGACCATAAATCTACGGGAATGTCGACTTCTCCGTCGTCGACGCCCTAGTTCATTAGTAGATCGGCACTGTCAGCCCTCGCTTGGACGACGATGTCTTAATTCTAGGGTCCGAGGGCTTACTAGACACCTTCCCGGTCAAGCTTTTTGCCCCCTAAACTCTCTTATCCATCTTCAGACTCCGACTTTTTCTTTTTAGGTCATAGCCTGTGTTTTTAACCGTGTTACATCTCATCGCGGATTTTGTTTTTGTTTTCGAAAAAACAGAATGGTAGTCGCCGGGAAAACCCTCACCCACACACCCTCTTTCGGCTAAAGAGCTCGTTCAGGATCTTCCTCTCTTAGACCTCCGGGTGCTTTTCCACTCCTCTTTCCTCTTCTTCCTCGCCCCTCCCACTCCAACACAACAAAAAGAAAGCATACACGCAGGCACATGGACGGATTGTCAGCCTGGTAACGGCTTATTGAAGGTGACATTATGTGATTACAAAGAGCAAGGCAGAATGCAGGTGAATAGGATAAATTAATAATTTTAAAACGTCTACTAACGTCAAGCATAATTATGATAGCATATCTGCGAAGATTTTTGGGCGTATGAGAGTTGTTAGGAAGGCAACAATAACTGATGTTACTGGGTAGCAGATTTTGAATTTTATTTTAGTACCATCTAGAAGTATAAGGAGAACTTAGATTAGCGTCACTATAAAGATACACTGGGAGCGTAGTATATACTTTCAGGGCTGCAGAATAGATAAGGACACGTATCCTCACTAGATATATGCTGTTTTTGAATAGGTAATTAGGATATCGAGTACTACATGGACCCTCGGGACGTTCAAAATCTTCAGCTATAAAACATGTGTGAGGATTGTAATGTTTCATATGTATTGCGGCTATCAATTAAGCAGCGGGATCAGAATTTGCTGAATTATAGAAAGGGATTATCAATGTTACAACTAATAGAAGCAAGCGTTTCGTTGTTCTTTTCTGAGTGATTTTTCTGTATGAGTGATTCCAGCTATTTCTACAAGAAAGCTGTTTGCAGCAATTTAATGTGGAAATTCACCTGCAACTAATTTTGCAAGAAGAAAACATGTATAATAATTGAATTTTTGTGTTACTAGAATAACATATACCTTACAATTTTTTTAAATTACAAGTAAACTAAATATAATTTGAATACAATGTTACGCTTCAAACAAACAAAAACTATACTCTGGAAAAGACTTTCTATTCTTTAAATACATTCGTCACGTTTTTTTATGAGATTTATAAGATAATAAATATTGCACGTTTTAAAAATAGTTATTAAACTTTAGGGGTTCACAATTAAAAATTTTTTATTTTAAACAGTGTAAAGGAAGGCGGCCTCTTTTACAGAAATCTAATTTTTTATTAAAAAAAAGTATCTGATAAAATGTCTAATTTGGAATTACAGATTTAAATGTGCAATGCTAAATTGTTTCATTCTTGAGAAAGGGATATCATTAATTATTTTATTCTTAGTGCGCATGGAGCGCAAATCATAATTTTTAATATTTTTTTTTTTTTTATTCTGAAATTATTAATACACTATCTTTGTTTCACATTAATTACTTTTAAAGTTTTCAAAGTACAAGATAACCTAAGCATGTTACACATAATCAGAAAAATTCATGTTTGCCTTTAGATAAAATTAACAAGCATAGATATTATTTCTTTTATGGATTTATACAATATACAATAAATTATTTAATTATTCAACTAGTTTTTTTGAAATCTTTGTTTAAACTGTGACCAAATGTATGTATATGCTGATAAACGCACCATGAGCGGCGTGCGCGGGTGAAGCTTTTTAATTTAAGGAAAAAATAATTGAAAAATTAAAATTAAAATTTCAAAATGATATTAATTTTTTCAAGTCCATTGGCTTATTTCTTTTAAGGTATATATAAATATAATGTTTCGTAGAGATTTAAGAGAACTTAAATAGATTTTCAAACATTTTATGATACTTCAATTCAAAATTTCAAAAAATAAATTAATCTTCAACCAAATATTCTAATTTTAGACAAAAAATATTTAAATTAAAAATGAAAGAAGATGAAATCATGCAAAAAGAGATACTTTTAACCAAATAGTCGCATGTCCTACCAAAGGTATGAATCTCTATCTCAAATAATAAATCTTCTACAAAAAAATATAATTTTTATCAAATCAGTTCAACTTTTTACGAACTAGTTAAACATTCAACGAAAAAAGATAATTTTATGTTAAAAACAACGAATTATAAGAAAATAAGCTAATTTTCAACAAATAGTTACATTTACAACGAAGAAAGGTAATTCCTGACGAACAATGTAATATTCGATATTTCAAATAAAAGACATTTGTTTACGTTAAAAAAAGTTTAAAAAATTAGAAAAAGACGAATGTTCAAAGAATCAGTTGAACCAACAACCAAATAAGATTAATTCTTAAACAAACAGTTTAATTTTTCACCAAAACAGAATACTTTCTATATATTAAATTGAATTGAATTTCTTAAAAATTTATAAAAATCGTTAAAATTTACCTTAACAATTTATTTTCAAACGAAAAATCATCTTATATTTTTTCAAGAATTTAAGGAAAAGTTGTTTCCTTTCTTGAAGCCTTAAAGATGCTTTGAAATACTTTGATTTTTCTATCTGAATTCTTAAAGAAATAACTTTTTGTTTAAATTTTTTTAAAACTGCTTTAAGTTCCAATTATTTTTGTATTACATACACATCGAACTTTTATACATCTTCTAAACTAACTTAGATTTATATAAGATTTTGTAATTTGAAAAAATTAAACATATTTTCGTAAACTTTTTACGTTCTTCTTATGATTTTGCAAAATCATTTCAAATTTTAGAAATCGTTTTTAATTTTCTCTAAGGAGTAATTATCAAAATAAAAAATTATTTGAAATTTTCCAAATCATCGTAAGAATTTTTTTTATTCTTACAAAACCTTTTAAAATTGATAAAAAACTTCTTTTTTCGAAATCTTTCAGAATCTAAAGTTTGTTTAAAATTTTGGTAAAATCTTCTCAAGTTTGGAATTTGTCGCAAATCTTTTTCAAGGTTCTAAGACCTGTGCAAAAAAGGTAGAATATAAACGTTTAGATAATTAGCTTCAACAAACAGATACAAATTTATTAGGCTAGATAGACATAATAGGGTTCCTATCTCTTAGGATTTCTAGTACGTACATTGCAACACGACATAGTTCCTTTTTATCTGAAGAGTTTAGAAGCGCTATACAAAACGCACCAGAGCCAGTAAAGCCAATCGCGGGCCCAATAAACGATGTTTGATCATCTCTGTACATGAGGCATTCTACTAGTAATAGAAAAAAAGTCTCTTTCACTCCTAGATTACAAATTTAACAGAGTTGCCGCCTAGTGTAACTAAAACTGAGTTTTTCTACAGGAAGTCTCGCTCTTACAAAACCTATAAGAAGAACCTGCGCGAGAATTTGGGCAAACTTGAACGGAGTGCCATAAGCTAAGTACTCATGACCTATTGGGTGAATATAAAGATAGAGCAGCAGCTGCAGGGATGTGTGTTGCACCAACCTGCGATTAACCACCCTTCTAAGATGACCTTTGAATTTTAACAAAATTGTCTTTTCTCGTGCTTGCAGGCACAGAAAGTCCAAGCCAGGCCACAGATCATCTTGTCTCTAATCAGTTTGATACCATTTTTAAGATGTTACAGGTAATTGGGTCTCTACCTAGTTTCAGTCTTAGACCATAACTTGGAGTGCAAGCAGGAAGCCCAAGGACTTGCTTGAAAAAAGTAGTCAGAATGACCTTGACTTTCTTACAGTATCTTAGTCCCAAAATTTCTATAGCATAAAGAAGAGCATTAGCTACAAAACTTCAAAAAAGAAAAAATTTAGAGCACTAGGACTTTGATTTTGAACTTTGTAGAACTTATAAGTTTGCCCATGTGGCCATCCTTGCGGCAGCAATTCTTTTACTACAAGCCTGCGCAAAGATACCAGAGCTCGAAAAATAGTTTCCTCAGATAGTTATATGTCCTGAACATTTCGGGCTGCGTGTTACCGATAGCTAAAACCGGAATCCTAGGTAGCCTCCCTCTATAAAAGATTATGGTCTTAGTCTTTGACGCATTAACGTCTAAATGATGTAAGTCACAATACTCAGTTAGAAAATAAATTTCCCTCTAAAGATCAATGTGAGAATCAGAAAGAATTACGATATCATCAGCATATGCCAGCAAGATAATTTCTATCTAATGATTAATAGAGATCCCTTTCATTTCCCGGTTTGAAAAAAAAAAATCTTCAAGATCTCCAATTAACGAAATAAATTTAAAAACCGGGCTAACTGTAAGACCCTCAGGAGTACAATGGACATTTTATGTGCATCGTAAAGCTTTTCCATTATCTCAATAAATTTTGTACTAATGCCCGGTTTTTAATAGTTTGGACCCAAGAAGATTGTGATTAACTGAAGAAAAGGCCATTTAAAAAAATGAAACACACAAAAACCTTACGTCCAGGAGTGAAGAGATCATTCTAAATAATAGTGTTAAAAAGAAGTATATGTGGCATACAACCTGTGGAAGCCCTGAAACTTGCTTGGAATTCAGTTGTGAAATTTGCAAGATTTGTTAGCTTGCATAGTCTATCCAGGAGGATCTATGTACGAGGGTGGATTGATAAGTTTCCGGCCTGACCAAGAAAAACAACGTTTTTAAGAATTTTTTTTTTTTATTTC
>JAUELO010455540.1:0-12836 GCA_032357855.1 Amphibolips quercusostensackenii | reverse complement strand
TGAATTGGATGCACTGGATCATCTTCCGGAGCTGGAGTTTCGCTTTGCGCTACCGTCGATAAATCTACTAGATTTGACTAAGATTTCTGCATTCTCTATCCGGATGCAACAGAAGAAACTTATAGCGGCCTTGGAAATCCTATTTCTGGACAGGGTCAAATACCAACTGTATAAATTAAACCAAATACTAACCCTACAAAACGTTTTAGGGAATGGAACAGGGCGTTCGTACATATTACTACAAAAGAAGTACCTAGCGTTGGATGTTGAACAGCGAAATTAGATGTTCTTGGATGAACACGACCTTCGAGCCTGTCACCTGGTATATGACCGATATGTGTGCCATGCATCCCAAGTTATCTTCGACGTCGTATTGGTCCCGCCATGTGAGGTGGAGTTGCTACGCCAACCAACCAAGGAAATTCTAAGAACATGTGATATCCGTGTCACATACGATCAAAGTCCATTTTGGGCTCCAGCCACGAGCTTGGGAGGCTGGCTGTATTCCTCAACAAATCCAAAAACAGCGTACTTGTTTTGCATGGGACAACCTCAAGAAAAATATATGATCGAGCAATGTTCGAGACTCTAATATAAATAAGACCGGGTTGCTCTCTGAAAACTTTAAGCGTTACCATATCAGCCGTCACTTGAAAGAAAGACCCACACGAATATGCGTATAAAATGCAAATGAATTTGTACCTTGCTGGATTATCACCTATAATAGGCAAACATCGTGACTACCTTGTCACGACATCAAATCAATCATAGAAACCCTTGAGCACTACCATTATACTCGCGCAGCCCTTGGAGGAGTAGCAGTGCTAAAAATAGGATTCACCGTCTATCTGGCCAGAACTTGCATAGCGGCCGTATGTATCAAATCGCTTAGGCGAATGAAGGGAAATCGGCAGCAGAATAATAGGGAACAACCTCAAAACAAACACAAAATAATTTATTTTCCAGAGCCGGCAAAAAGAACAATCGATTTGGAGAGCAGCATGGATACAGAACCTGAAACCGTAAATCCATCTGACCCAGCAGACAGCCTAGGAAGGAAGAGGATGCCTAGTGTACCCTGTCAAAATGTGATTGTGCCGTAAACATATGGCCTTTCCCGCGAGTGGTGTCAGTGTCGGAGTCGCGCTCTAGCTGTGCTGGAAGCTAAGCCATCATTGAAGGAATTGCTTACGTGAAATATGAATTATGAGAAAAAAAATAAAATAAAATAAAAATTTATATATATACAGTAAGATACACTTACAAACACACACACACACTGATTCAAACGTGATTTGCTCATATGGTCGCCAGGGGACGACGATGCATACGAAAGGGGCGAGTTGTTACGTTATATATATTTACATATATATGTATGCCTGAAAAGAAGAATGCGAGTGTGACCATGCCATGTAGAGGCAGGAGCAGTAAATAAATAAACGTGTAAATATCTATGCCATGTATAGGCTAGAGAGAACTCAATGCGTTACATATATCTCATGCTATGCAAAAGCAAAGGGATGAATTCATCTACGATGAATTATAGGTGAGGAAGAAGCGACGGGACTTCGTCGCCGGCTTCGCACGTTTTCTGCAACGCAGCATTTCCATACCGTGGGAAGTTTGCAACGTTAGGTTATCTTTCTGGTGCGATGCACTTTAGCTACCGTGGTGCACAGGCGGAGTAATACCTCACGAAAAAGATGCACCTACGAATGTCAGCGCCGGAGGGTGTGCTAGGGATGCGACGCGGTCGAACTGATTTCCCCTTCCTAATTAAGGAGATGAAATCACAACCAAGGAACTTCACTAATCATCTGATTGTCGCAGAGACAACCAGATAGTCTGTCGGTTTAGCCTGCACAGGATCGCTACCCAGTTTATTCTTGTTTCTTTGTTCTGTCCGGGCTCGGGTCCGAGGTAAACCCAAAAATTATCAAAACGTTAAAGGTAGAACTTCTTAAGAAAGAATAAAAAAACTTAGTGGACAAATAAAATCAACTTGAGCCATACTATAGGGCCAGCAGCTTGGTCCATTTATTTTTGGTAAAGCTTTAACTTATAAACATTATGGAATTTTGAATAAGTTTGAAAATATAATTAACGAAAAATAAAACGAGAAAGTAAGTGGACAATTGAAATCAACCTGAGCCATTCCATAGGTCCAGTAGATTTGTCCACCTATTTCTAAAATAAATTTGATGTTTCATTTTTTGGTTTTCTTAAAAAGCGGGAACCTGTTCTTTCTCTGATTCTTCGTAGACGCAAGGTCGTCGAGGTAGGGTGAGTACGAAAAACACACACATGCATACACACATTAAACTCATATGTATTAATTGAATTAAATTAATCTTATTAAATTAAAATACACTGGTTTACATGTAAAGACTTATGTGAGATTTACTTATCAGAATGATACCTCGAAGCGATATCTGCAGCCAGGATTTTTATTCCAAAGTTTGAAGAAGTTTTGTTAATTTTGAAATTGCTATCTCTCGACGTTATCTCTAAATTAGAATTCGATCAGCCCCTAAAATGACTTTTTAGACTAGTTGCTGATGGAGAAGATTAGGGATGTATCAGAATGATACCTCGAAGCGAAATCTGTAGCCAGGATTTTCATTCCAAAGTTTGTAGAAGTTTTGTTACTTTTGAAATTGCTATCTCTCGACTTTATCTCTAAATTGGAATTTGATCAGCGCCTAAAATGAATTTTTATACTAGCTGATGATAAGGAATATTAGTTATGTATCAAAATAATACCTCGAAGCGATATCTGCAACCAGAATTTTTATTTCAAAGTTTTTAGAAATTTTTTTATTTTTGAAATTGTTATCTCTGGACTTTATCTTAAAATAAGGATTTGATCAGATCTTAAAATGGATTTTGAGGCACGTTAATAATATGAAATATTAGGAATGTATTAGAATGATACCTCGAAGCGATATCTGCAGCCAACATTTTAATTTCAAAGTTTCTAGAAATTTTGTTGTTTTTGAAATTGCTATCTCTGGACATTATCTCTAAACTGAAATTTGATCAGACCCTAAAATGAATTTTGAGGCACACTGATAATAGGGGTGTATCAGAAAGAAATATAAAAGATATGTCTCCAGCCGGAATTTCTATTTCAAATTTTTTAGAAATTTCGTTATTTTTTAAAGTGCTATCTCTGGACTTTAGATCTAAACTGAAATTTGACCAGACCCTAAAATGAATTTATAGACTAGTTGATGATAGGCGTGTATCAGGTAGAAATCTAAAAGATATATATTTTTAGCCAGAATTTTTATTTGAAAGTTTTTAGAAATTTTGTTATTTTTTAAATTACTATATGTGGACTTTATCTCTAAATTGGAATTTGATCAGACCGCAAAATGAATTTATGACTCGTTGATGATAGAGAATATTAGGTATGTATCGGAATGATACCGCAAAGCGATATCTGCAGCTAGGACTGTATTCCAAAGTTTGCAGAAATTTTGTTACTTTTGACATTGTTATTTTTGGACTTTATTGATAAATTAAAATTTGATTAGACCCTTAAATGAATTTCAAGGCACGCTGATGATAGAGGTGTATCAGAAAGAAATTTAGAAGCTATATCCCTAGACACAATTTTTATTTCAAAGTTTTTAGAAATTTAGTTATTTTTGAAATTGCTATCTCTGTATATTATGTGTAAATTAGCATTTGTTCAGACCCTTACATGAATATATGACTTGTTGATGATAGGGAACATTAGGTATGTATCAGAATGATACCTCGAAGCGATATCTGCAGCCAGGATATTTATTTCAATGTTTATAGAAGTTTTTTCACTTTTAAAATTGCTATCTCTGGAGTTTATCGCTAAATTGCATTTAATCAGAATCGAAAACAAACTTTGAGGCACGCTGATGATAAAGGTGTATCAGGAAGAAATATAAAAGCTATATCTCTAGCCAGAATTTTTATTTAAAAGTTTTCAGAAATTTTGTTATTTTTGTAATTCCTATCTCTGGACTTTGTCTCCAAAATGGAATTTGATCAGATCCTAAAATGAATTTTGAGACACGTTGATGATAGAGAACATTAGGAATGTATCAGAATGGTACCTCGAAGCGATATCTGTAGCCAGGATTTTTATTCCATAGTTTGTAGAAGTCTTTTAAATTTTGAAGTTGCTATATCTGGCGTTTATCGCTAAATTAGAATTCGATTAGACCCTAAAATGAATTTTTAATCCGCTGATGACAGAGGTGTATCAGAAAGAAATATAAAAGCTATATCTCCAGCCAGAATTTCTATTTCAAAGTTTTCCGAAATTTTGTTATTTTTAAAATTGCTATCTCTGGACTTTGTCTCTAAACTGGAATTTGATCAGACCCTGAAATGAATTTCTAGACTAGTTGATGATGGGGGTGTATCAGAAAGAAATATAAATGCCCTATCTCCATCAAGAATTTTTATTTCAAAGTTTGTAGAAATTTTTAATTTTTGAAATTTCAATCTTTAGACTTTATCTCTAAATTAGAGTTTTATCAGAATCTACAATGAATTTTCAGACTAGTTGGTGATAGGGAATATTAGGTATGTGTCAGAATGATATCCCGTAGCGATATCTGCAGCCAAGATTTTTATTCCAATGTTTGTAGAAGTTTTGTTACTTTTGAAATTGCTATCTCTAGACTTTATCTTGAATTAGGAATCTGATCAGATCTCAAAATGTATTTTGAGGCATGTTGATAATAGGAAATATTAGGAATGTATCAGAATGATACCTCGAAGCGATATCTGCAGGCAGGATTTTCATTCCAAAGTTTATAGAAATTTTGTTATTTTTTAAATTGCTATCTCTGGAATTTATCTCTAAATTAAAATTGGATCAAGTCGTAAAATGGATTTTGAGGCACGCTGATAATAGAGGTGTATCACAAACAAATATAAATGCTATATCTCCAGCTAACATTTTAATTTCAAAGTTTCTAGAAATTTTGTTGTTGAATATCATGAATGTATCAGAATGATACATCGAAGCGATATCTGCAGCCAGAATTTTTATTTCAAAGTTTTTAGAAATTTCGTTATTTTTGAAATTGCTATCTCTGTACATTATCTCTTAATTAGAATTTGATCAGACTCTTACATCAATTTATAACTCGTTGATGATAGGAAATATTAGGTATGTATCGGAATGAGACCGGGAAGCGATATCTGCAGCTAGGATTGTTATTTCAAAGTTTGCAGAAATTTTGTTACATTTGACATTGCTATCTTTGGACTTCATTGCTAAATTAGAATTTGATCAGACCCTAAAATTAATTTTAAGGCACGCTATATCTGGACTTTATCTCTAAATTGGAATTTGATAAGACCCTAAAATGAATTTTTAGACTAGTTGATGATAGGGGTGTATCAGAAAGAAATATAAAAGCTATATCTCCAGCCAGATTTTTTATTTTAAAGTTTTTAGAAATTTGGTTATTTTGGAAATAGCAATCCCTGGACTTTACCTCTAAATTAAAGTTTTATCAGACCCTATAATAAAATTTTAGACTAGTTGATGATGGGGAATATTAGTGCTCTATCATAATGATACCTCGTAGCGATATCTGCATCCAGGAAATTATATCAAAGTTTGTAGAAGTTTTTTTACTTATGAAATTGCCATCTCTGGATTTTATCGCTAAATTGGAATTTGATCAGACCCTAAAATAAATTTTAAGGCACGTTGATGATAGGGAATATTAGGGATGTATCAGAACGATACATCGAAGCGATATCTGCAGCCAGGATTTTTATTCCAAAGTTTGTAGAAATTTCGTTATTTTTGAAAATGCTATCTCTGGACTTAATTTCTAAATTGGAATTTGATCAGACCCTTAAATGAATTTCTAGACTAGTTGTTTATAGGGGTGTATCAGAAAGAAATATAAAAGCTATATCTCCAGCCAGAATTTTTATTTTAAAGTTTTTAGAAATTTTGTTATTTTGGAAATTGCTATCTCTGGACTTTATCTGTAAATTGGAATTTGATTAGACCCTAAAATGAATATTAAGGCACGCTGTTGATAGAGGTGTATCAGGGAGGAATATAAAAGCTATATTTCTAGAGAGAATTTTTATTTTAAAGTTTGTAGAAATTTTTTCACTTTTGAAATTGCTATTTCTGGAGTTTATTGTTAAATTGGAATTCAATCAGACCCGAAAAAGAATTTTGAGGCACAATGATGATAAAGGTGTATCAGAAAGAAATCTAGAAGCTACATCTGCAGGCAGAATTTTTATTTCAAAGTTTTCAGAAATGTTGTTAATTTTAAAATTGCTATCTTTGGACATTATCTCTAAATTGAAATTTGATCAGACCCTTAAATTAATTTTGACGCACGCTGGTGACAGATGTCTATTAGAAAGAAATCTAAAAGCTACATCTAGAGGCCAGAATTTTTATTTTAAAGTTTCTAGAGATTTTGTTATTTTTAAAATTGCTATCGATGGATTTTTTCTCTAAATTGAAATTTGATCAGACACTAAAATGAATTTTTAAGCACGTTGCTGACAGAGGTGTATCAGAAAGAAATCTAAACGCTATATCTCCAGCCAGAATTTTCATTTTAAAGTTTATAGAAATTTTGTTATTTTTAAAATTGCTATCTCTGGACTTTATCTATAAACTAAATTCTGATCAGACTCTAAAATGAATTTTGAGGCACGTTGATCATAGAGGTGTATCAGAAAGGAATGTAAAAGCTATATCTCCAGATAGAATTTTTATTTCAAAATTTGTAAAAATTTGGTTATTTTTTAAATAGCAATCTCTGGACTTTATCTTTAAATTGGAGTTTTATCAGACCCTAAAATGAATTTTCAGAGTAGTTGATGATAGGGGATATTAGGGATGTATTAGAACGATACCTCGAAGCGATATCTGCAACTAGGATTTTTATTCCAAAGTTTGTAGAAATTTGTTTAATTTTGAAATTGCTATCTCGGGACTTTATTCCTAAATTGGAATTCGATCAGACTGTAAAATGAATATTGAGGCACGTTGATGATAGGCATTGTTAGGAAAATATCAGAATGATACCTCGAAGCGATATCTGCCACCAGGATTTTTATTCTAAAGTTTGTAGAAATTTTGTTAATTTTGACATTGTTATCTTTGGAATTTATCTCTAAATTGAAATTTGATCAGATCCTAAAACGAATTTTGAGGCACGTTGATGATAGACAATATAAGGAATGTATCAGAATGATACCTCGAAGCGATATCTGCGGCCAGGATTTCTATTTCAAAGTTTGTAGAAATTTTGTTAATTTTGAAATTGCTATCTCTGAAATTTATCTCTAAATTGGAATTTGAGCAGACCGTAAAATGAATTTCGAGGCACGTTGATGATAGGCAATATTAGGAAAATATCAGAATGATACCTCGAAGCGATATCTGCTACCAGGATTTTTGTTTTAAGGTTTGTAGAAATTTTGTTAATTTTGAAATTGTTATCTCTGGATTTTATCTCTAAATTGGAATTTGATCAGATCCAAAAATGAATTTTAAGGCACGCTGATGATAGACAATATTAGTAATGTATCAGAATGATAACTCGAAGCGATATCTGCAGCCAGGATTTTTATTTCAAAGTTTGTAAAAATTTGGTTACTTTTGAAATTGCTATCTTTGGACTTTATCGCTAAATTAGAATTTGATCAGATCCTAAAATATATTTTAAAGCACGCTGATGATAGAGGTGTATTAAAAGGGAATATAAAAGATATATCTCCAGATAGAATTTTTATTTTAAAGTTCTTAGAAATTTTGTTATTTTTGAAATTGCTTTCTGTGGACTTTATCTATAAACTAAACTCTGATCAGACCCTAAAATAAATTTTGAGGCACGTTGATGATAAAGGTGTATCAAAAAGACATATGAAAGCTATATCTCTAGAGAGAATTTTTATTTCAAAGTTTTCAGAAATTTTGTGAATTTTGAAATTGCTATCTCGGGACTTTATCTCTAAATTGGAATTTGATCAGACCGTAAAATAAATTTCAAGGCACGTTGATGATAGGCAATATTAGGAAAATATCAGAATGATACCTTGAAGCGATATCTGCTACCAGGATTTTTATTCCAAAGTTTGTAGAAATTTTGTTAATTTTGAAATTGCTACCTCTGGATTTTATATCTAAATTGGAATTTGATCAGACCGTAAAATGAATTTTGAGGCACGATCATGATAAGGGTGTATCATAAAGAAATATTAAGGCTATCTCTCTAGCCAGAATTGAAATTTCATAGTTTTTAGAAATTTTGTTATTTTTAAAATTGCTATCGCTGGACTTTATCTATAAACTGAACTTTGATCAGACCCTAAAATGAGTTTTAAGTCACGTTGATGATAGAGGTGTATCAGAAAGAAATCTAAAAGCTATATCTCCAGACAGAATTTTTATTTCAAAGTTAGTAGAAATTTTGCTACTTTTGAAATTGCTATATCTGGACTTTATCTCTAAATTGCAATTTGATGAGACCCTCAAATAAACTATAAGGCGCTTTGATAATAGGGGTGTATCAGAAAGAAATCTAAAAGCTACGTCTCCAGCCAGAATTTTCAATTTGAAGTTTTTAGAAATTTCGTTAATTTTGAAATTGCTATCTTTGGACATTATCTCTAAATTGGAAATTTATCAGACCCTAAAATGAATTTTGACCCAGGCTGATGACAGAGGGTTATCAGAAAGAAATCTAAAAGCTACATCTCCAGCCAGAATTTTCATTTTAAAGTTTTTAGAAATTTCGTTATTTTTAAAATTGCTATCTCTGGACCTTATCTGTAAATTGGAATGTGATTTGACCGTAAAATGAATTTTAAGATACGTTGCTGACAGAGGTGTATCAGAAAGTAATCTAAACGCTATATCTCCAGCCAGAATTTTCATTTCAAATTTTTCAGAAATTTTGTTATTTTTGAAATTGCTATTTCTGGATTTTATTTATAAACTAGACTCTGATCAAATCCTAAGTTGAATTTTGAGGCACGTTGATAATAGGCAATATGAGGATTGTATCAGAATGATACCTCGAAGCGATATCTGCAACCAGGATTTTCATTCCAAAGTTTGTAGAAATTTTGTTAATTATGAAATGGCGATCTCTGCCATTTATCTCTAAATTGGAATTTGATCAGATCCTAAAATGAATTTTTAGGCACGTTGATGATAGGCAATATTAGGAATGTATCAGAATGATACCTCGAAGCGATATCTGCAACCAGGATTTTTACTCCAAAGTTTGTAAAAAATTTTGTTAATCTTGAAATTGCTACCTCTGGACTTTATCTCTAAATTGAAATTTGATCAGACCGTAAAATGAATTTCGAGGCACGATAATGATAAGGGTGTATCATAAAGAAATATTGAGGCTATATCTCCATCCAGAATTTTTATTTCATAGTTTTTAGAAATCTTGTTATTTTTGAAATTGCTATCTGTGGACTTTACCTCTATATTGGAATTTGGTCAGCCCCTAAAATGAATTTGAAGACGCGTTGAAGATAGGGATGTATCAAAATGAAATCTTAATCTATATCTCCTTTCAGAATTTTATTTTAAAGTTTTTAGAAATTGCGTTATTTTTGAAATTTCTATCTCTGGACTTTATCTATAAATTGGAATTTGGTCAGATTTTAAAATGAATTTTGAAGCACGTTGATGATAGGGAATATTAGGAATGTATCAGAATGATGCCTCGAAGCAATATCTGCAACGAGGATTTTCATTCCAAAGTTTGTAGAAATTTTGTTAATTTTGAAATTGCTATCTCTGGACTTTATCTCTGAATTGAAATTGGATCAGATCCTAAAATAAATTTTGAGGCACGTTGATGATAGACAATATTAGGAATGTATCAGAAGGAAAACTCGAAGCGATATCTGCAGCCAGGATTTTTATTCCAAAGTTTGTAGAAATTTTGTTACTTTTGAAATTGCTATCTTTGGACTTTATCGCTAAATTAGAATTTAATCTGACCCTAAAATAAATTTTAAGGCACGCTGATGATAGAGGTGTATTAGAAGGGAATATGAAAGCTAGATCTCCAGACAGAATTTTTATTTTAAAGTTTTTAGAAATTGCGTTTTTTTTTTTAAATTGCTATCTCTGGACTTTATGTCTAAATTGGAATTTGAGCAGATCCTAAAATTAATTCTAAGGCACGCTGGTGACAGAGGTGTATCAAGAAGACATATGAAAGCTATATCTCTAGAGAGAATCTTTATCTCAAAGTTTTTAGAAATTTTGTTGATTTTGAAATTGCTATCTCTGAAATTTATCTCTAAATTGGAATTTGATCAGATCCTAAAATGAATTTTGAGGCACGTTGATGATAGACAATATTAGCAATGTATCAGAATGATACCTCGAAGCGATATCTGCAGCCAGGATTTTTATTTTAAAGTTTAAAGAAATTTTGTTACTTTTTAAATTAACATTTCTAAATTTTGAGGCACGTTGTTGATAGGGGTATATCAGAAAGAAATCTAAAAGCTAAATCTCCAGCCAGAATGTTTATTTTAAAGTTTTTAGAAATTTTTTTATTGTTGATGATAGGGGTATATCAGAAAGAAACCTATATCTCCTGACAGAATCTTATTTAAAAGTTCTTAGAAATTTTGTTAATTTAAAAATTGCTAAATTTAGACTTTATCTTTAAATTAAGATTTCATTAGACCCTAAAATGATTTCTAAGGCACTTTGATGATAGGGATGCCTTAGAAAGAAATCTTAAAGCTATATCTCCAGCAGGCAAGTCATATCCCTCCGAGATTTTTTGTGATACGCTTCTATAATCAAGCTGTCTCAAAATTCATTTCAGGGTCTAATCCAATTTCAATTCAGAGATAAAATTCAGATATAGCAATTTCAGAAATAACGACATTTCTAAAAACTTTGAAATAAGAATTCTGGATAGAGATATAGTTTTCAGATTTCTTTCTGATACACCCCTATCATCAACGTGACTTAAAATTCATTTTTGGGGCTGATTAAATTTCAATTTAGAGATAATTTCCAGATATAGCAATTTTAAAAATAACAACATTTCTAAAAACTCTAAAATAACAATTCTGGCTCGAGATATCGCTTGTAGATTTCCTTCCGATGCACCTCTACCATTAACGAGTCTAAAAATTCATTTTGGGTGCTGGTCAAATCCCAATTTAGAAATAAAGTCCAGAGATGGCAGTTTCAAAAATAGACAAATGTCTTAAAACTTAAAAATAAAAATTCTGGCAGAAGGTATAGCGTTTATATTTCTTTATAATACACCCCTATCATCAACGTGCCTCAAAATCAAGAAATGGCAATTTTAATAGTAACAAAAGTTCTACATACTTTGAAATAAAAATCCTGGCTGCAGATATAGCTTCGAGGTATCATTATGATACATTCCTACTATCAACGAGTCTTAAAATTCATTCAAGGTTCTGATCAAATTCCAATTTAAAGATAAAATCCAGATATAGCAATTTTAAAAATAACATTTCTGAAAGCTTCGAAATAAAAATTCAGCCTGGAGACATAGCTTTAAGATTTCTTTTTAGTACAGCCCTATCATCAGCGTGACTCGAAATTCATTTTAGAATCGGATCAAATTCCAATTTAGAGATAAAGTCAAGAGATATCAATTTCAAAAATAACAAAATTTTTAGAAACTTTAAAATAAAAATTTTGGCTAGAGATAAAGCTTTGAGAGATCTTCCTGATACGCCAGTATCATCGACGGGTCTCGAAATTCATTTTAGGGGCTGTTCTTACGCATTGAGCTGAAGTGCCCTAATTCCATCTGCATTTCTTGATGAGTATTTCTTCTAGGATCGATCTACAAAAAAAAAAAAAATTAATTATTACAATTAGATGTTATGTGTTGTTTATTACAATTATTATTAAGTAATTAATGTTTGAGTTTTTACTGCTGACACTGACAGTAATAAACATACAAACCGCAAATGATTTCGCTAGTATTTAATAATTACTTTGCGTAGAAATAGACACCTCGTAGAAAATATGATAAACACGCCGAGCCTGTCTGTCATTATTTCGAGGTTATGTTGCATTTACCTTTTTTTCTAATCGCTGAAGCTAAAGGTGATTAATATCATTTTCAAGTTTTCGAACGTGATATTTTATTCACTTTGTTAAATAAATATCCTGTCTATTTATTACATACCTTTTATGCCGCAAATAAGAGCTAGAAATAACTCATTCTTCGACCATCGGAAACAGAAGATCAACACTTTACTGCATTAGTCACTCTGCAGCTAATCCATGAAGTTGTTGAAACAAGAAATATCTAAATTATCTTCTCAGGCTACACGTCTCACTTTAACATAATTAAACACTTTTATGATTTGTAATTACTATTTAACATAACCTATATTTTCTGACACTAGTGTCAATTTTAAGCTTAGAACGCAACCGTAAAAACTATGATAAACTTGATCCGAAGATGCACGGAGCTGGCCGAATGGCCGATACGAATGCAACTTTTAAACTGCGAAATTTAAAAATGCCCCTGTAGAATGACTTCTTTGTTGCTTTTTCGCAAACTGGGTAGCATTCAAATGTGCTATGTATGTAAGCCCCAGCTTGCAAAGCCTGCATATATAATAATAACACCGGCACACAAAAAAAAAGTGATCAGTAATTTTGACCAGACCAACTTTTCTATATGTTTTTTAATGCCCTGAATTAAAATCCAGAGTCTATTTTGCTCCATTAGACTTGAGTTTTGAGTAAAACACTAATTTTTTGCGATTTTCAGCGATTTTTAGTGTTTTTCGCATTTTACTCAAAA
>JAUELO010455533.1:0-12836 GCA_032357855.1 Amphibolips quercusostensackenii | reverse complement strand
TGATAAAATTTTTTAAAGAATTTAAAAGCCTTATTTTTTTTCTTTCAGTGTTTATGAATACACATATGTCGAAAAAATGATATTTTTTCTATTTGACCTTCCCCGTGCTCGTCAATAATATAAAAATTATTAAAATCGACTAATTTTCAAGATCCATTATTTATTTAAAATTATTATTTGATTATTATTCCAAAGATTCATTTTTAACTAAAAAGACGAATTTTTAAAACAGAACTTGAATTTTCAACCAAAAAAGATTTGTCAGTTGAGAGAAAAAATAAAACCAAATTGATAAATTTTGAAGTCAAAAGAACGAATTCACAATAAAGTACAATTTGCACAAAGAAGTTAATTTTTGACTGAATAGTAGATTTTTTTACGAAATTGTTGATTTTTCTAGCAAAAAGCCTAAATGGATGAAATGAATTCGCAATTAAATATGTAACAATTTATATTTTAAACAAAAAATATTTTAATTTTTAACCGGAAACAGTAAAATTCGTCTGGAGAAGATGAATTTAAGAAAAGCAGAATCTTCATCCAAAACAGACTAACTTTCAATTAAGGAGTTGCAAGAAGATTTTTCAGTCAGAAAAAAAGAAAGTGTTAACCAAATTGCTTAATTCTCAATCTAAAAAGAAGATTTTTCTACAGAATAAATAAATTTTGTATCCAAAAATATGAATTTTCAATAAATTTTCTTATAAAATCGAAAATTCAAATTTCCGATCGCAAACAAAAAAAAATGAAAAATACAAAATTCTACTTTGCGGTCAAACTATGCAAGATACAAAAAAAGTAAAATAAAAAAGACCAAAATCATGCAACTAAAATAGATCTAGAAATTCGTCATTAATCACTCATTGCTAGGATACGTAGTTTCAGTTTTATTTGTAAAAAAAAACATTAGGAATAAAGAAATTGAATTTTGGATCTAACAATGACACATGCATAATTTTTGTTTTAATCGTGAAAAGTGAGATAAATATACAATTAAAAACAAATTTTTACTTCTAAATAAATCTATCGAATCGCCTTCTTAAAACACAAAAATCTAGTGCCGTCGAACGTGAATTCGTGATCCGTCGATTGGTGTCTTCCGAAAATTGACGCTGCGCCGCGAACTAGGGTGAGAGGAGCCGCGGAGCCAAAGAGGGATGTCGTAAGTTGTCAGTCAAGCGTAAAAAAACGGGAGCGTAGCAATAAAGCGCTGTACCTCTAATGCTGGCATCACTAGAATGTGCCTGTGTAGTATCTCTTTGACCTCAGCAACAGCGCTACCGGACACTCAAGCTCGTATGTATCTCGAAGTGATTGCCTTCATTAGAGCAATTTTAATGAACAAAAGCAGTAAATATTAATTCGGTGTTATCATAAATGTGATACTACGGGTTACAAGTAATTATTTGCTGTAAGATTTCTTGTTAGTATTTAATCAAAATTCAAATTCCTTGTCATAGTTCTAAATTGGTGGCGCTGTCGTATAGCTACCGAACTTTTCTTCTCTCTACGATGTTTTATAATTTGAAACTGTCAAGTGCTGACAAATGTTTTGCAAATTTTTTGTTGCAAAATAGTGATGTGCTTTCCAATACTGCTATCTTTAAATGGTCTAAGCAAGCGAGCGACAAAGGTAATTTAATATTTGGACCGGTTATTCAAGAGGAAGCTTTCATTTTAAACGAGATGATGAACGGTCCGCAAACTTGTTAAGTACGTAAGCAGGAAAAGCATTTATTTTTGCGTGTAACAGCAAACTTTCTTCCTTATTTCCGACAAGTATATAGTTTCCCTTGTCTTCGTATTAAAAATTTTGAATTTTAAAATATTTTTTATTAAGCAGAAAAATACCCCTGAAAAGGTTTATCATACGCTCCTGACTGTGTACATTCGGTGGAGTTCAAATGATGTCCACGGTCAGTCCGAAAGCGAAAATGAATTAACGTGGACTGTAATAAATAAAACTGCATACCTGAAATCCAACAATTTAATGAAGAACTATTACTATTTTACACAAAATCAATAAAGACTTGAAAATTGAATCAATATATTACTCTCGTAATAAAAAAAGAGCAATTTTAACTTTTTTTAAATTATTACTATATAAAATATAATTAATATAGTCTTCTATCATTAAAAGAAACACTGTTTTACAAAAAGTGGAATTTTCGATTTTTTTATAGCATTTTCAGATAATTAAACCATAACTGTTGCTTAAGGAATAAAAATTTTTTCTTTTCAGTTTAAAAAAGTGTAAAAAAATGCTATTTATTTCGATAATGTTATACTTATACTAAAAGTTACTCTAATTTTGCAGAAACTTTGACGTGCCTAAAAATAGGCAATAAATTATTGTTATTATATGAGTGATCAGAGAATGATATAAAAACATATAAACAATCGAGCGCGAAGTGCGGGTATTGTAATGATAATGTGTACCTGAAGGCCAATAGAGCCTCAAGTAAATAAACTTTCTTTTTATTGTAAAATAAAAACAAATTCAAAGATTACTTTACTCGTAGAATTTTTAACAATTTCATAGAATTTGCAAGTAAACTTCTTCTTTCTATCTTAGCCGAGCACGAAGTGCAAAAACCGACAAGAGCCGAGCGTGAAGCGCGAGGTAAATATATTATCGAGATAAGAAAATACAGTTCATTTTGAAACAGGAACTGAAATTATTTTTCTGTTTCACTTTGAATATTTCAAACAAGGTTAAAGCACCTCTGGCATTGACGATTGCATTGTCATTGAAATTTTTTTCTACTCTTAATATAGCAAACTTTAATAATTTCGGGTAAAATTTTCTTCAGGTTATTACTAAACTTAATACAAAAAATTTTTGAAATAAAATGTTGAAGTTCATGAAGCTAAATGCTATTGCAGTCAATTTTGATCGAATTTACTATTTTGGAGAGGAGGGGAAATTGGTTAAAATACACCAAATAAAATTCGAGAAAGAGTATATTTTTCTAGATTTAAGAAATGGAATAAATTTTTAACTATGAGCTTCTATTCTTATTTTGCGTCGTTTTCGAGAAAAATTAGACTAATTATTAAAAAATTAAAAAAAAACTTTTTTCTCAAGAATGCGCATTGCGATTTTTTTCTTTCCTAGCATATAATAACCGAGGGGCATTCTAGGAATAAGCACCGAAGAGAAATTTGATTGGATTGGAAAAAATTTAACATTTTAAAAAAATTCTGCTTTTTGAATTTTGTTTTATATCGAACAATTTGATTGGGATAATTTAAAAATATATTCAATATCTGGTAAATATTCAAATTTAAATGTCTTAGTCTATCAGAAAAGTAGTTTTTTCTTTTTTTGACTACAGTGGCAATTTATATTTCAATAAAAAGCTACCCAACTTTCTTATAAAAAATCAAAATAATTTGCGAAACTACCTGTTCGAAATTAAAAAAAAAACAATACAAAAATAAAAGATTGTTTTAATCTAGCAAGTAGTGTAAAAAAATCTTTACTGATTAGGACACAAGAAATTTAAAAAAAAGTGATGACATTTTTTAGGGAGTTGTTAAGCACGATTCTTGATTTTGTTTAATGATTTTTTTATAAATTAATATATGTAACGAAAATAATAGTGATTTTTTTCTTTTTGACGTTCCCGGTGCTTCTATTTAATAGAAAGTTTGCTTCTATCACTTGCATTTTATTAGGTAATATTAGTTTAAAATGTTTCGTCATGATATAATAAATAAAACAAAAATTATAAACACTTTTTGAATTAAAAATTAAATTTTTTCTTACAGAATTTGCCTTTTTAGCTTAGAAATTAAACAACTTCATACAAAAATAACTTTTTTTATTATAAACTTCTATTTTCAGATTAAAAGTACTTTTGTTTTCTAAACAAACTTTTCTTTTCGGATTAGTAATTCAACAATTTGTCTAAAATTTTTCTTCTTACTTGAATGAAAAATCTTCTTGCAACTGCTTGTTCAAAAATCAGTTTGTTTTATATGAAGATTTAACTATTTTGTTCAAAAATGGTCTTTTTCAGTTAAATTTTACTACTTTCAATCAAAAATTAAAAATATGTTTTTTTTTTAAATATCAAGTATTACATTTGTCGTTGAGAATATATGATTTTAGCTAAAAAATTAAACAATTTGGTGAAAAATTCTACTATTAGCTGGAAAATAAATTTTTTTCTTGAATTATAATTTAAAATATATCATCAAAAAAATTGAGCGTCCTATAGAAAAATAACTAATAAAAAATGTGTGAATTCTTTTTGGGTGAACAATTTCTGTCTGTTAATTTTTTTCCGATTTCGTATTGTTTTTCAAAGAATATAATTTTTTAGAACTCTTATTGTTATTTCTTACGATTTCTTACGTTATTTTCTTTCTTACGTTATTTCTTACGCGTCCTATTAAAAAATGATACAAAACAAATTTGTAGATCTTTTTTGGAGAAGCATTTTTTTTATATCTTGCATAGTTTTACCAAAAACTGGAATTTTTTATTAGCATTTTTCACGAATAAACCGAAAAATATATTACTTATCAAAAAATTGTTTTTATACGAAGTTTGTTCATCTTTTTAGTACAATTATTTTACCATTTCTTTATATCTTGTACAGTTTTGGTAGAAGATAGAATTTCTGATTTTTGAAAAAACATTTTCCACAGAAAACCAAAATCATTATTAAAAAAATGGCACTTAAGCAAATTCTTTCTTTTTTTTATGCTCAAAAAACGTGTGCCCAAGCTTAATCTAATCTAAACCGTCTTTTGAAATTTTTGATGCCTATAGTCTGCCGGACACCCACGTAAAAATTAGCAATTGGACAATATCTTCATATATTATGATTTGTACCGTCATTTTAGTAATATTAGTCCTTTTTCTAGGTTTTGCTAATCGTACCAGAAAAATCACGTTACCTGTACTGAATTTTTAGTATAGGTAACCATGCACTATGATAAAAGATCATAAAAAAATCTTTAACAACATTTTTTTAGTAAAATTTTAAACCATCCCTATTTGCAGTTAATACACATTTTAGGTAAATTAAAATAGTATATTTCAGTCGATAACAGTTCATTAGTTTTTTTTTTACAATTAATTACTTATTGACAGTACATTGAGAAACACAGTGTACATTGTTAAATTTAATGCAATGGTCAATATCACGTCAGGATCCAGCTTAGGAAGAAAATCGATATTGTATATTGGTATTTAACTTTTATTGACTTGAATTAATTATTCGTTTTCTTTACCTTTCAGATGTTTGTATGTAGAATTTTTTGATTCTATTTCAAATTTAAACCAAAATACTTAAGCGTAAAAGTCTATAAAATCCACTAAGTTAACAAAATTCTGTTATACGATCTTATATTGATTCTCTGTACGAAACTAGATGATTTAAAAACAATTTTTATTTAAATCCTTAACTATCTATATTAACATTTTATATAAAGTAAAGATGAATAAAAATATTATATCAGAAACAATTACAGTTTATCAAATTCATTTGGAATAAAATTTCTTATCACTAATTCATTGAAAAGCATAGTATACATTAATATTTTGATGTAACTGACAATATTTCGTAACATTGTGATTTATTTCCAGAAGATAATCGATATTGTGTGATAGGATTTATGTACCAAATAATACTACTAAAACAAAACTAAAGTATAAAAAAGATCAAAATATATCCCGTAGGACTAGGATTTTTTTATGAAAACCACGGCAAAAGTCCCACCTAATTTTTGTTTTTATTTTTATTTTTAGAAGCCCTGAATAATTTTTAGGACAAAAGTATTAAAAGTTTCATTTTATATTGAATCAAGATTTTCACAATAGCTCATGGGATTTATGTTTCAAAAATGTCCTATCAAGAAGAAAGAAGAAAGAAAGTTCAAAATAAATTTCACTCATTTAATTTTGAAACAGCGCAGCTCTTAAATAATTTTTGGAAATAAATAACCCTAAAAATCCCATTTGATTTTGTTTGAAATTTTTACAAGTCCGAAAAAGTAATAGTGTTAGTTAAAATTGTGAAAAAATTAAGTGATGCTTTTTCGGTACTTTTTTCCTGAAAAGGTTATGCTTAAAAAAAAAAAAATTAAGTAAGACTTCTCCAGCACATAAGTCCAAAAACAGTGCTGGTGAGACGGAACATATCTTGAACTTGTTTTTATACTTTTTTATTTTTTTGAGCAGTTGGTGGGGCAAGTACAAAATTGACTCTAGATGTATAACTATCATGAGCTGTTACATAGAAAGGAAAGTATGAAAATCTACGTTTTGTTAACCGTTCACGACGGTTTCTTCTCATTTTTATTATAATCGCAGTTTCATTAGAATTATATATTTTCTGGATAGTGGTTTGTTCAGATGTGATGACTCCAAAAAGGTAACCATCTTTCACTCCACAAAGATAGTTTCCTTTTAATTCCATGAATTTAGCAAAGTAGTAGGCGTAAACGCCACTAAAAGTAAAGACATGTCCTGCAGGATATGTTGTTGTTTTCCTTCGCCAAAAAACCTGTGATGTTAATTCTGTAAAAAAAATAAAAATAGATGGATTATGATTACGCTATTAGTTACATGAACGACTAAACAGAAAAAGTTACGCAAATAAATATTCTATCACAATCTTTATGGCAGGTAAGGTAGAGTACCAGGATGGTAAACAGATTTTTAAAAATAATTTTTCATGTATATCGCTCGCAAAAATTGTTCGAATTCACAACAAAATTAATGCGTTTTTTGTTTTTGAAAGAAATGGTATTCTAAAATATACTTGCGGTCTTTTCTGAATTTTTTTATTTGTTTCAAACTTTCCAGTTTGCTCGAGTAAATAATCAATTACATTGAACAGAAATATTTTTTTCAACAACTTATTATTTATAATGATATTCTGTTAGAATAGTGATAGAAAGTTGAATTTTTCAAAAAGAATTTTCACTTCGGAACTAGTTTTCACTTATAGTGTGCTAAAATTGTTTTTGATTTAGGAAACATAATTGTTTACCACTACCTTCTCCTAAAGTAATGCTTATAGTTGCGGTTTTTTGTTGTTGAAATTTTTCACTTTTTGTCAACTGTTGACTGAGAGCATGGTAATAATTAACGCAATATAACAAACCTAATTGTTTGAAAAAATCATTATTGCTTATAACTATGATCCCCTATATTAGTGCAAGATATTTGCGGTTCATTTCTGAATTTTTTAACTTATTGGCGACTTTTAAATCAGACAAAGCAAATAAGCAATTCGAGTTAATACCTGATTTTTTGAACAATTAATTATAGTTTGTAACTACTTCCTCTCAAAGTAATGCTAAAAAGTTAATGCTTTTAAGTTATGCCTTTTAACTTTCTAGTTAGGGGCAGATAACAAATAATAATATTAATTTAAATAAAAACGTTTTTTATAACTACTTTCAGGCAAATTTATATTTATCAGGATCCACATAGAAATTTGAAAAATATTTGAAATGTTTCTGTTATACTACAAAATTTTCAATATGAAAAAAAGAAAGAAATTGTTTGAAAAATAATTCTCTCTATAGTTTATTTATAATTTTTTTAGAACTCAAAATACAAAGCACAGTTGAAAGTTTCAGAAAATTCGCAACTATCTAGCATGAATACAGGATAAGATGGTTTTAAGCAATAATAATTTATTCCAATAATTATTTTTATTGAATTGCATCAAAATTCAGCTCACTCTAATTTTAAACTGTAAAAAAGTGAACATTTTTGAAAAAAACTAAATATGTATTTCTTTATAAACAAACCTTATTTTTTCCTGGTTTCGATTTAATTTCAACAAAAATCAAATATCTAAAACACATAGGTTTTCTATGATTTTTGAAATCTTAATATTGTTACTGATAATGTAATTTCTAATAAAATAATTATTTAAAAAAATATTTAAGCTTGTGAAAAAGATTCATTTTAAGAAGGTTTTTTGTAATTAAATTTTTTCTTATTATTAAAGTGAATTTTTAGAAGTAAAATTGATAGAAAAAAAACTTTTGAAATGTTTAGTAACGCTAGAATAAATGAAAAAATTTTAAATAAATGAACAAGATTTCTCCGAATTAGGAAATCTTGATGCACTTTTTCAAGAAAAAATCTATAAAACAAACAATGGGGTGATTCTTCAAATGATTACAAATAGTTGTAATTTTGGAAATTATCATAGCAAAAAGTTATCGCAAAGACATTATTTTATTAAAATTGTTTGAATAATCAATGGTTTTCATAAATTTTTAAAGTTTTATACCTGGAAAGCATCCAAAAGATATTTTTAGTTAATTTTGTGAAAAAAATTAAACCTATTCCTCAAAAAATATTTGAATTGTAAATTTTCATATCAAAGTTGTTCATATAATCACCAAGTTGTATATATTTCCAATTATTAATAGTAAAGAATTATTTTCTTAGCATTTTATGTAAAAAAATTTTAATTTTAAGAAGCTAAACAGTGCCAATCCGGAAAAACAAATTTTCTCCAATCATTTGTTTATAACGTAATTATCGATATTTTCAAATCATTGTCATATACTGGCAATTACTCATAGATATATTTATTACTGATATCAGACCTTGTTTGATCAATTAAAAAATTAAAAAATGGTACTTTTGAAAAGTTAAAAAAAATCCATTTTGTTTTTAAATAATAATTTACTTAATTCTTTATTCAAAGTCAAAACAAATAAATTTAATATAAATTCAGTATAAAGACTTAAAATTTCTTATATTTCAAGCAAACATATTTTGCATTTCATACCAAAGAAGTGAATTTGAAAGAAATATTAATTTTTAACCACACAGTTGCACTGAGGACCAGCTAGTAGAACCTTCAAGGAAAAAATTTGCATTTTAACCAAAACAAGGTGAAAATTAAACCAAAAATAGTTGATTTTTTAAGTCAAAAAAGCGAAGTTCATGAAAATTATTCGAATTTCTAAATCGAAAACTTGAATTTTCAAAAAGAAAGTTGAATCCTTAAGCAAATAGGTGAATTTGCAATGAAGAAAGATAAGTTTTTAACCAAATATTTCAATTTTCAACTAAAAATGATATTTTTAAATCAAAAATTAAATGGTCAAATTAATTGTATGCCAGGTAGCTAAATTTGTATAAAAAAAGTTTAAGTATTAATTGAATTCTCGATCAGAAAGTTAATTTGAAAGCAAAGAGCTTCAAAGCCAAAAAGACGAATTTTGCATAAAACAGCTGAATTTTCGATGCGAAAATATGAATTTTCATCTAAAAGAATAAATTTCTATGAATAAAAAAAAATTTTTTAGTAGTGCAAATTTAAACCAAATTGTTTATTTTTCTGCAAAAAATTATTTTTTCACCAAGAAGATTAATCTTCTACTATAAAATACAAATTTTCTACAAAAATATAAATTTTTATTTAAAAAAAATCAATATTAAAAAAACTATTATAACTGCAAGCCAAATAGTTAATTTTTTCGCGAAAAAATTATTTATCAACCAAGAAGATTAAGCTTTTACCAAAAAATACGTTTTTCTAGCCAAATACATAAATTTTTAACTTAAAAAGATTAATTTTCGATTTCAAAAATCAAAGTTCATCCTAAAATGATATAATAACGTTTTTAGTTCAAAGAAACAATTTTTATTCTCAAAAAAATAGATTTTTCAACAAAATAATTAAATTTTCAACCAAAAAGATGATTTTTTAACTAAGATGCTGAATATTTATAAAAAAAGAAGAAGAAAAAAGAGTACAACATTTAACCCGAGATGATAATGTTTTAATTAAACAAGGTTTATTCTCAACCAAAAATATAATAGCAGACTTTTCAACCAAAAATCGTTAGGTTTTCGTATTAAGGTCTATCAATTAGGTCTGGATTTGAGAGAAAAAAAGTGAAAAAGAATAAGTTTTTTGAAAACTGAGAAAAAAAATTAATTTTCTAAGAAATGAGAAAAAGGGGAAATGAAGGACAGAGTTTGAAGTCTAAAATATGAAAGCAATTTTGCAACTTATTAATCAATGTTACTACCACTGACTCTCCGCCCCCTTGCTTTTACCGACTGTCCTTTTTGGCTTGACCCCTTCCTCCTACTCCTATTACTTTTCCCTTCGCTTCCCCTGCCTTCCGACCTTCTTGCTCTATGTCCCCTCTCTTCACATCCTCCCTTCTTATTTCTATACTTTTCACATCCTCCCTTCTTATTTCTATACTTTTCACATCCCCTTCCCCTTCTTTTTACCCTTAGCCATCACGTTTCCTTTCCAACTCACCCACACTAACCTACTAGCCCATTGTTCTCTTCCTTTACTACCATTCCTCACTTCTTATTATTTCTGCTACTTCCCCTTATTTCCCCTATTACCTCTTCCTAATGTTCCCTTACTCTACTTTACCTCTCCTTATTTTCCCTCAGTTCCTCCCTCTCCCTCATTTTCCCTCTCTTATCTTATTTTTCCAATAATCACTTTTCCTACTAAAGCTGTTTCCTCATTTAAAAAACAGTAAAAGAAAAAGGTTTGTATAAATTCAGATAAATCTTTACTTTCATTAAATATCATATGACATGTATATTAATAAAAAATTTAACATCTACTATAAGCGACGCCTGAATTGGCTGAACTGTGAAAGCTAATTTTTGGAACTGTTTAAAAGCTTTTTAAATTCTAGAAATGATTTAATTTCTGCTTAATCAAACAATCTCATACAGATCAGTTGTCAATCTTGTTTAATAAGTGGTCTAATTAAACAATAATTGTTAAGATACGTTTAACGTAAACATAATCTTCATTCTAGTTTGAACTGAAGAATCTTAAATGTTAACAAAGAGACCCTCGTACTCCATCAAAGTCATTTCAAAGATATTTAATTTGTATAAATTTAACAAACAAAAAATATTTTTAGTTTCAAATTAAAGAGAAATCTGCTTTATCATGAAAAAATTGTATGTGCAAAATATGCATAAGAGAAATTTACAATAAAAAATCACTGGTCAACAAAATGCGATCTATATGCTCATGGAATAAGACACGTCATTTTTAGAGTAGTTTTTTGTGCTGGATCCGAATCTGGCCTTCATTTCTTTGCATCACCTTAGGTTTTCGAGATTTTTGGATCAACATTTTTTTTGAAAAATCACAAATCAGGAGATAGAATGTTTTAAAAAATTTTCTTCATTAAAATTATTATATGATTTCGATTCATTTTTTAATACCAAATTCAACGGTGGGCTTGTTCCTGTAATATTTTATACGGTTGCCGAGTTAATTCAGAAAAACTGAGGAAAAACACGAAAAAAAAGTGGTTTCACAAAAAACCGCATACCTAGCTAAAAAATTTTTTTTTCTTTTGTTCTAGGTGTCATTCACTTCATTTTTCAGTGTTTAAAAAACATTGTGAAAATTTAGGTTTAGGCTATTACCGTTCAAAAGATACATGGCAGAGAAGTTGTCTCTTTCTACAGAGTTGCCAATTTGACGGCTTGCGCGCACTTAAAGCGATACATTGTACTGCGTCTTAAAAATATCTACTTTTTATGATGTTAGCTCTTGTTAGAAAATGATGATAATTTTCTGCTTGTGATCAGAAACTTTTCCTTTTGCATGCTCGGCGATGTTAAGCATTTGGTTCATCAGTCAAGTGATTTTAACAGTAGTCTGCTAAAGCGTTTACACTCCACTTACCTTTGTACCTCTTCTCGATTGTAGCAATATCTTGATAAAATCTTTAACTATGTTGATCACTAACTCCTCCTATATTTTCTGGGAAAGAGTCCAAGTAAGAGTGCTTCATGTGAATTTTTTTTTTTAGTTACATGTTCACCTTCATTTCCTGTAAGTTTTCCAACATCGTATCGATCAAGTATTTGTAGCTTCTGGATTTCCTGTTTTTCTAAGAAATTGTCTATAACAGCTTCTACAGACATCCATGTTTATCTCTCATTTTCAGTCAAGATCTTTTCAAAATCGCCATCTAGCATCAGTTGTCGGATTTATGGTCCTTTAAAAAATCCCTTCTTAATTTTTGAGTCGCTAACCTTAGGGAATTTCCTTTATAACAAAAGAAGACCTATTCTTTGTTTCTATTGATCGCTTTGATGTAACTTTTTACGATCTTAAGCCTTATATGTGATCCTGGTTAAAAGATCTTTTAGTGATCAACCAGTGGTTTTTCAAAAACGTTGATCTTTCCAGGTTCTAACGTCTGTCGCGCTGACCAAACTTTAACACTGTAATACTTATCTCGTACTCTGCTGTTCCAGGTGCATAGAAAGCAACAATATTTTGTGTAACCAGATTGCAATCTCTTTCATATTGATAACATAAGCAACGGTTATTAATGAATATTTGTTGTTGTTGTGCAAAAGAACAGCTTTTAAACTAGATTTGTTTGAATCAAAGAATATTCGCCAATTCTCTGGCTGATATTCATGACCAATGGCCTTTATTAGTCTATCTACATCGTTGCAATAGATAAGACTATCTTGGCTAGAAAAAATGGAGTTAAATCTTTCTCTTGATTTCGATAATGAGAGATTTTTACATCTTTTCAAGCAATTTTTTTTTCTTGAGCCTAGAGCCAGAGCCCAAGATTTCAGCCTTATTTTTAGATAAATTTAGATCTCTTATTAAATAATTTAATTTTTTTGATCAACTAATTTTGAAAAATTTCTGGTTTTCTCATGTTCCATAGTTTGATTTTTATCAGAATAATTGATTTCTTTTGCTTTGCGTTTTTTGAAATTAACCGGGAGATACTCTTTGCGATCAGACGCAGCTTTTGTCACGAAAGAAACATTAGGGTGAATTATGGAGTCCTTGCATCTTGATGAGTAGCCA
>JAUELO010455528.1:0-12837 GCA_032357855.1 Amphibolips quercusostensackenii | reverse complement strand
AGCTGTGGCATTAGGTTATTGTCTGTGCGGTGAATCTCGATTTTGCCGAATTGCAGGACCTTGCGCCAATCCAAGCGCGGCTAGCACTCGGAACGGTGCCCGTTTTTGAAGTTTTCCAGGCCTGTCCAGAGAGGTGGTGGAAATGCACTATCTGGACTTGAAAAGATGGTTTTCTGCAGTTTTTCTTTCTCATAGCTCAATTCCCAGCAAATTTAAGTACTTCTAACAAAGTCAAATGCAGCCGCGCGTTATATCTATAATAACAATAATAATGGTAATAATAACACGTTAATAATCGTGATTATGTAATATTCCTGTAACCCTAATTCCTGAATAAAATTTTAATAATTTAAACATTACTAATCAACTAACTTTGCTTTTTTAAATGTTGCTAATTGCAATAACCTTTCATCTACTTACAAAAAGATAAAAGTTTATATCAAATTATTTTTTAAAATTGGACACAAAATTACTTTTTATATTATTTTGTAAAATCGTATACGATGAAATAAAACCTACTCATGATGCTGAAAGATCATAAATTTAATATCCGTGACAGACCGAAAAAAAATACAAGAATTAGGAAATTTTAGAAAAATATTCAAGAGTTGATGGAAATTTATAAATAACTTGCATGAAATAATATTATATGGGTGAAAATAAAAAAGTTGAAATTATTTGAATTCAAATAATATAGAAAAAAAATTTTTATTAAACATAAACATCTTATATTTTTTTATATTGATAACGATAAGTGTAAAAGTAACGATTTGCGAAATTAGGAAGTACGCCCTAATTTTATAACTATAATTTTTTGTATTTAACGGAAATCTTCTTATATAAATATGAAATACGATATTTTGTACACAAAATCACAAATAAATCTGCCAGATAGTTGAATTTTCAACTTATAAATTTTAATTTTAATTTTAAATTAAATTTTTAATTTTTAACACCATAGTTACACTCGTAACCAAGTAGCTAAATTTTCAACAAAAAGATAATTTACAATTAAATACTTGATTGTTCAACTAAAATTATAAATCGTCATCTGAAAGAAAAATAAATTTTTTACGAAGTAGTTTCACTTTCAGTCAAGTACTTGAATTTTATGCAACCACAAAAGAATAATTCTTACCGAAAAATGTGAAAGTTGATATTTTAACCAAGAACTATTTTAAATTAAATAGGATAGTTACATTTGAAGTTAAAAAATGTAATTCTCAAATAACAACAAAATATAAATTTTTAACAAAGTATTTAAATTTTCACCTAAAAGTGGCAAATTACATTTGCAGTTAGAAAAATTCCTTCGGAAATAACAACAGAAAATCAATTTTCAACCAAATATTTAAATTTTCAAACAAAAAGAGGAAGTTTTGAACAAAATGAGGAATCTTAAAGAAAAATTAATTGAATTTTCAACAAAAGAGTTGAACATTCAACAAATTAGTTTAATTTTCAACCAGAGAGATTACTTTTTAACCAAGAAGATTAATTTTCTACCAAAAAAATGGTTTTTAACAAATCGTGTGAATTTCTCACCAAATAGTTGAATTTTCAGAATGAAAATCAATTCAAAAACCAAAAATTAAATATTTGTATTTTCAGATTAAAAATTAAATTTCAACAAAAAAAATCAAATTTTTTACTGAATATTAAAATTTTTATCTAAAAAAAAAGGAATTCTTGACATTTTATTTATGTAGTTCTACTTTCAACCAAAAATATGAATTGTGAACGAAAAATGTAATAGTTGATATTCAAGCCAAAAAACTTTGTTAAAAATTGAAAATAATTTTTTAATTGGAAGTATTAGTTTTATAAAAATTACAAGGAAAACTTTTTAAACATTCTTAAAATATTTTTCACATTCTTAAAAAAAAATCTAGAAAATTTGGAGGTGGTTTTTTTTAGTTTTCAAATATTTTTCTAAAATTGAAGAAAAGTTTAAATCATTTTGGAAAATATATAGATTTTTAGGAATTTAAAACTTCTACAAGTTTTAAATATATATTTCAAGCTAAACTAAAGTTTTCCTAAATTTTGTTAAATCCAGCAAAATAAAAAAAAAACTTCAACCAGAATTTTTCAATTATGTTTCCGAAATAACTGTGACTTTCATAAACCTTGTTAAATTTACTTTAAAAATGTAGGAGAATTATAGTTATATAATCTTAAAAATAAATATACTGAAAAATAAATTGTTATTTCATAAACAAGAAAAAGTATAAATTTTTCACCAAATAGTTAAATTCTTAACTAAAAAAAATTATTTTATTAATAAATTCTCTACTTTTCAGGATGCATTGAAAAAACATAAATTTTAAACTACAAATGGTGTAATTAAATTTTTAGTTAAACAAAATTAATTTATAATGAAAATAAATAATTTCTTTAACAAAATAGTTTAATTTTTATTAAAGGAAATAAATTTTGAACAAAAAAGTTTAATAATCAACAAAGCATTTGCATATTAGGCCAAAAAGAAGAATTTTTATGTAAGAAAATTAATTTTCCACCGAAAAAGACAAATATTAAATATTCATCATCTTCAGTTAAAGATTTAACTCTTTGCTTGGAAATTTTTGTTTTTCGTGGGAGCTTCGTCCTCCGTGTTAGAATATTTTTCATTTTGGTGACTCATTCATCTTGTTTTTGTTTGAAAATTTATTTCTTTAGTTGAAGATATGACTATCAGGTAGAAAATTCCTTCGAAAAATGCATCATTTGTTTTAAAATTGATGCATTTTGTTTGAAATAATTCCTTTTCAGTAACAGATTAATCTTTTTTATGAAGAATCTATTGTTTTTTGTTGAATATTAGTTCTTTTCATTAAAAATAATTTCTTTTTAACTGGAAATGTAGCTATTCCATTTTTTTCGTAAATGTATTTTTTCATAGACATTCAATTTTTCTATGTGAAAATTAACCTGCTTAGATAAAACCTTAAATATAAAATTGAAAATTCATCTTTTCGGTCAAGAATTTACTAATTTTGTTGAAAACTTTACTTTATAGGGTCCAAATTTTTTTTATTCTCAACTGAAAAATATTTCTTGGTTAGAAACTCATTTCTTTTGTTGAAAATTCTTTTACGTAATTAAAAAAAAAATTAGAACGGACAGAAAAAATGAACAATTGATCAGTTATTGGAAATTTCATTGCTTGTAACGCTAAATTTGAATTCTGAAATATTTAATGAATTTTATTATCTTCCCAAAAAACAATAACATTAATCGTAAAGTTAATTATTAAATATTTGAAAATTTCAGCATTTTTAGTATCAAAAAATTTCAAAATAGCAAGCGTTTACAAACTTCAGGTTTTTTGGTAAGTAACATTATTTAAGAAACTCATAAATTAAACAGCATAATCAGTAGGCTAAAGATTGATGAAATTTTTTGTTAAGAAAGTTCGATTTAAAGTTTTAATCAAATGCAAAAAAAATCAAACATGAAAATCAAATGTGAAAAAGAAGGTCCAATTTTATATTAATGATACAAAAATCATCCTTATTAGGGGATACATTTTGGTTTTCAAAAATAATTATTTCAATTTAGCACACACCTATTTCTTAAAAAAAAAATATAAATTGAAATTAAACAATTTAAATTCAAAGCTGCTAAAATTATAGGATTTGAATTCGTTACTGTAATATAAAAATGGAAATTGATTTGGCAAATTTTACATCAAATAAAAATGTAATAAATAAAAAGTTCTTTCCTTGCATCATTTGAAACATGTACAGAATAAAGAATCTGCCCCGCTTAAACTGAATAATAATATGAATCAAAATTTAAAAACAAATTAACAAAATTTGGTTTACAAAATAGTTTGATTTTCTACCCAAGAAATAGGCCTTGAACCAAATCCATTAATTTTTAACCAAAAATAAAATGATTAAATTAAAAAAAAAAATTTTAAGTACATGAAATAAATTTTCAATGAAATAATAACTTTTTTAACCAAACCTAATTTTCTACCAAAAAAGACACATTTTCAACAAAACACCTGAATTTTCAACTATAGATACATTTGAAACCGAAAATGTCAAATGTCTATTTTCAGATGCAAAAATTAATTTTTAACAATAAAAAAATAATTTTTAGCAAAATGTTCAAATTTTTAACTGCTTTTTTCTACCAGAAAAGACGAATTTTAAACAAAATAGTTCAATTTTCAGCTACAACAGAATTAGGTTAAAAAAGTTTATTTTCAATTTAAAAAATATTAACTTTTATTCGAAGAAATAAATTTTGAGCCAATAAGATAAATTTTAAGATTAAAAGCATTATTTTCTATCAATAAAAAATAATTTCTAACAAAATGCATGAATTTTCAACCAAATATTTACATTTTAAAACAAATGTTTGAACTATAATAGTTCGAATTAAGAATTGAATTTTAAACAAAAAAGAGAAGATTTAAATTTGCAGTAAAAAATAAATCTTCAACCAAATAAAATAATTTTTAACATAATTAAAATAAAAATGGGTGAATTTGTAGAAAAAAATCAAATTTTTAATCGAAGAATTAATTTTAGAATAAAGAAATAAATTTTTTAACTACAAATATGAATTTTTAAACAACAAGACTGATGTTTTACGATGAAAATATTACTTCTCAACAAAATATAGGAATTTCCAAAAAAATATAGGAATTCTCAACCAAATAGTGGAATTTTTAACTGAAGATGACACATTTACAAGCAAACATGGAGTGGTTAAGTTTACAGTAAAAAAATTTATTTTTTAACTAAAAAATTTAATATTTTGAACGAATCAGTTTAATTTTTAGGCAAACAGATGAATTTATATCAAAAAATTGCATTTCTAACAAAAAATAGATAAATTTTTTAAAATAAAATGGATTGCATAGGTCAATTTTTATTAATAATAAATTATTTCCAATAAAAAGCTCATTTTCATTCGAGAGATAGAGTTTTAACCAAAATGAAAAATTTTTAGCTGAAAAGGTTAATTTTCTACGATAAAAGATTAATTTCTAATAAAATTTGCAAAATAATAGAACAAATATTTCAAATTTTAAAGAATTTTCAACCTAATAGTTAAATTTCCAAACAAAAAAAAAAAGAATTTTTAATCACTGATATTATTCTTATACCAAAGAACTTTTATTTTTACTAAAAAAGAGGAATATTCTAACAAATAATTGATGTTTGAACTAAAAAAGATAAATTTTTAACCAAACATAGAATAATTACATTTTCAGTAAAAAAAAAATTTACCAACAAATTTTAACAAAATAGGTAACACTTGAAAAAAGAGAATTCTGAATTAAAATGATGAAAAATCAACCAAAAAGACTAATTTTCAACAAAGAGGTTTCACTTTCTACTAAGTAGTTAAAGTGCATACTAAAAAAGACGAATTTTCAACAAAATATTTCAATCCTCAAAAAAAAAAACGCGTCCTATTAAAATTAAATTGCTATCAAATCTGTAGATCTTTTTTAAATGCACACTTTTCCTTTATTTATTTTGAATTAACTCTTGTATAGTTTAACCGCAAAATTAAATTTTTTATCCATTACAATTTTAATCAATTTTCTAGGGTAAGTGTACGTATAATTAAAATAAAAAATGTTAAGCTGAAATTAAGCATACTAATGGGTAAAACCAGGCCATTATGTAGGTCATTTTAATTTATTGGAATATGCAAAAAAAATTGTTTTTTATGCTAATTACAAAATTTGGCGTAAATTGAATATAATTAGCAGAAATTTAATTAAAATTTAGAAAGGAACAAATGTGAGAGCTAAGAAAAACCAATTGCAATTGAAAAACCCTAAAAATTAAAGAATTTTCCATTAAAAGTTTTAAAAACTAAGTTTAATTACTAAATCCTTATATGTGAATATTTAGAGTGAAAAGTTTTTAATATGTAAAATTTACCATTGAAAATAATGCAAAATTTATTGTTATCAATTAAAATTTCTTTTTTTTTCATGTTTGACGCTTAAAATGTCTTCGATTTGAAAGATCTAGCATCACACATCTTTAAAATCGAAGAAGTTTCAATTCCAAATTATAACAATTGGAAAACCTTGTATTGTAAATCTTACAAATTTAGAAAACTTTAAAAATTATTGCGGATTTCTTATTTACCAATAATTAAACAATTTCATTTATAGTTTCTAATTTTCAGAAAATTTTAGAATTCAATGAAAGCTCAAAAATTTTATAAGAGTTTTCGAATTTTTAAGTTCTATAAAAATTTCAGATATCATAAAGATTTTGAAATTTTTTAAAAAACTTTCCAATTTAAAAAAAAAAAATTTAATTATGAAAATTAATCAATTTTGAAAGTTCATAAAAATATAAAAATTTTCAATTTGATAATAATTTTTTAGTTTGATAGAAATTCTAGAATTTTTATAGAAATTTTATATAAATTTCAGGAGTGTTAAAGATTTCAAGAACTTTAGGAACTATAAAATTAAAAAAATCTTTTTAGGCATTTAAATCTAAAAAAAAATATTATTATATTCGATATTCTATAAAATTTTTAAAAATTTCTTATATTTATAGTTTTTGGTAATTTTGGAATTACCAAATATTTTTTTATTTTAAAGAACATTGATAAAAGCTCAGAAATTTTATAAAAATTTTCAAATTTTGAAATTTTATAAAAGTTTTGAATTTAATGAAGATTTTAAAATTTAGTAGAAATGTTGAAATTTGATAAAATTTTTCACATTTTATAAAGATCTTCAAATATTATGAAAACTTTAATTTTATGAAAAGCCATAAATATTAAGAATTTATGAATTTAAAAAATTTATGAAAACCTTTTAAATTTTGAAATTTGATGAAAATGTTAAAGATTTATAAAAATTGTAGAAATTGTTTAAAAATTTTTTAAATGTGATATAAATAGTATAAATGTTAAAGATTTTGAGAACTTTAATACCTTTCGATAATTCAAATAATATTTTTAAGATATCGAAATTTCAACATTTTTAATATTTTTGAAAATTCACAAAATTTTAAAAAACTTACAAGGTTTTTAATATTGTAAGTTTTTTGTGTTTTGAAATTACAAAATTTTTGAAATTTTAAATACGAGGGATTTTTGAAATTTTATTTGTATTTGAACATGAATTTAGGAAATTATTGAAAATTTATTGTCATTTTCTTGTTAACCTAAAATTTGGAAAATTTTTGAAATTTCATGAAAGCTTGGAAATGTAATAAAAGTTGTTCAATTTTTGCATTTTATAAAACTTTTGAAATTTAATAAAAGTTTTGATTTTTATTAAAATTTAAAATTTTATTAAAATTTCAAAACTTAATATTAATGTTACAACAATTTTAGAAATATATTATAAATTTTAGAAAGATTTAAGACTTTAAGAACTTTAATAAATGGAATTTTTGAAAAAAATGCAAATTTTAAAAAATTTTTAATTTTAAGATTTCTTTAATTTTTTCATATTTAAAAAATCAGGGAGTTTTTAGAAACTTCACTGGTTAGGCAAAAATTAAAAATTTTTTTTGTTTAAATAAATTTAAAAAATAAAATAGAAATAAAATACTTTTTTTGTTTTCATCCATGTAATATTATTGCATTAAAATTGTTTATAAATTTCTTGTGAATTATAGAAACTTCGAATGTTTTTTTTAAATTTCCGTAAATTCCTAAGTTCTTATATTTTTCTGGTTTGTTACGCAAATAGGTCCATTTTGATGTGCGCCATTTATATAAAAAATATTGCTTTTAATCTGCACCTGACACACTTTAAATTGTTGACTCCACGTGTCCAAGATTTCATATTTACAATCTAGTCTTATACTCCTATTTCGTAATTTATCTGATTCTTCAAATACACTTCTACAAAATGATATAAATAATGTTATTTTATATTTTCACAATACCTTTTTTATTAAATTTCGAGTAAATACAAACATAAAATTTTGTAAAACCTCTTTTTAATTTAGCCTTCTAGATTTTTATAGATCATTAAAAGGTTTTTGCAATAACCTAAATTAAAAAAACAAAGTTAGTTAGAGATAACTTTTTATTATAAAATAGTTTTTTTTATAACTTTTCATTTATTAAATGAGTAGAATTTTGCTGGTGCTACACTTCCTTTATTTGCTCAGAAACAAAAAAGTCCTTTTTGAATCTTAGAACTCCCCAGAGAAGGAGCCTAAGCCTCCTTTCTAAAGTGAATCACACGGGTATTGAAATTTTATTACTAACACTTTCAGTGTAAGTTTTTTTTTAAGTACTCTATATTATTTATTTGCAAATTTACCTTTTAGCATGAAAGCGATGTTATTTTTGATTTCACGTGGACCTGAGGTCCCATTTTATTAAGGATTTATAAAATTTGAATGTTTTGTAAAAATTTTACAGTTTTGTACAAATTTAAAAATTTTATGAAAATTTTAAAATTTTATAAAAATTTAAAAGTATTATGGAAACTTTACAAAATTTTGAAAATTGTGGCGAATAAGAGATATACCATAAATTTGGAAAAATGCCCTAATTTTATACTAAAATAAAAATTATGTTCAGAAAATTACTTGATATTTTAAAGCTGAAATCTTTATAAAAATTTTACAATTTCAAAGGTTTTGAAATTCCACAACAGTTTTAGATGTTTTGAGAATGTAAGGAATTTTTAAAAAATTAAAAAATTTAAGATCTTAAAATTGTTAAACAAAATTTTAAACTTTTGAGCATTTTTAAATTTTCAAACATTGGATGATCATAAGAACTTAATTTTTATTCAAATGTGAATTTATACAATTTTTGATTAATCAAGTTGCAAAAAATCAATAATTTTTAGAATTTTCCAAAAAAATTAAAACCTTTAAAAGTTTTATGATATGTCCAACCAAACAGATCAATACTGTCCAAAAAATTTTATAAATGAAATACTCAATCTATAACAGCAATAGTTGGATTTTCAATTTTAAAATCAATTGTCAGTTAAACAAGCAAATTTTTACCAAAATAGTTCAATTTTGAACCAGTCAAATGAAAGTCTTAAGCAAAATTATAAATGTTTAACTAAAAACAGACGGATTCTCACAAAATAAATACATTCTGTTCTTCAATATGTGCTTTTAGTAACTGAATTTTCAATTAATTTTAAGAGTTTCGTTCACAATTTAGAAGTTTACTTTATGGTTCCTCTATTTCTAGTGTTTCTCGTACTGGAACATCTTATTCCCTTTAACAGACAATATTCTCCGGAGAGTTCCAAGTTTAGGTCTCCTCGTGTCAGGCATTATTCTTCTGGGTCTCCTCCTGCCAGGTGCATGGTTTCACCTGCCAGGCATTCTTCTTTTCACGGACAAGGATATAGGCTTGAACATCTTTAATTTATTCGAATTACGTTCTGCAAGAATCCAAGCCGCATATTCAAATTCGAAGATACAACTTTCCTGCAAAGAAAAATTTTTAATTGAAAACAGGACATGACTCATGTGCGTCTAAGCCAATCCAGGAACAAATTTTTATGTCTAAATTAGATATAACGTCTCAAGAATATTTCCGAACAGTTTATTTAGTAGCAAATTATGTCGCCTGCTTAGGGTCCTCCGAAAATATTTGCAGAATGTTAAACGTCACCACAAGATGTTTTTATTTCTGAACCTTAAAAATTCAAGGTTTTTCCATTGCTAACATATAAAATTGAACTACATACCTGTTGAAAAAAACTGTCAAAATCAGATCATTATAAACTATAAACATTTCAAATTAACGAATTCTTTTTTGTATATTCCTAAAATGAAAAAGTTTTAAAGTTTGAAAATTCAAAAATGGAAATGATGCCATGTTTGGATTTTGAAATTGAAATTTATGTAATTTTGACTATTTGCATTTAAAAATTTGTCAATTTGGAAGATCAAAAATTGAGAATGCTTGACTTTAAATCTTTCGAATCATTTTAATTCAAGAACTTCTACGGGTACACATCTAAAATTAAAAATCTTCACTTGCAAATCTTGCAAACTAAATTATTTTCAGCCTACAGTTGTTTTTTCATTTTCTGTAATATTTAAAAATTGATATTGGAAGTTTCTTAAGTTTGGAATATTTCGAATTCAAAACTTAAATTTTTATATTTTTAATTATCTAAATTTGAGACTTTTAATTTTATATTTTTAGAATTAAAGGATTTTCAATTATTGGACATCGTCAAAATCAAACTATCAAAAAACTACATTAAAAATTACATTATTTTCTATTACCTACATTGAAGAGTCTTCAATTGCTAACCTTGAAAATTATAGAATTTTAAATTGTAAAGTAGTTAAATTTTAAAGTTTTTAATAGTAGATTTTTTACAATTAAACTGTCATAATAAGCGTTTAAGAGTACATACCTTTTAAATGTCAAGTGAAAAAATTAAACAATTTTTTCTATACGTTCAATTTCGAGAATTTTCAATGACAACTCATGAAAATTGTACACCTTTAAATTGTAAATCTAGAAAATTATATAGTTTTTAATTAGGAACATGAACCAAAAAAATTATACAAGTTTATTGATTATATTTTATTTTACTTGAAAAACGATAAGATTATAACGAATACTAATTACAATGTTGTAAATCAAGATTATACCATTTTTACAAATCCTTAATCAAATTACTTTATTACTTAAGATTAAATGTTTGGTTACAATTTAGAAAGTTTAATATTCTTCACCTAATTTTTTAGATTTTCAGCTTCTAAAAAAAAAAAGATTTAAATCAAATCTTAAGAACACTTTTAATATTTATTTACATTTTAATTTAAACTGTAAGCACTCAAGACCATGTTCTTCTACCACCTTATTATATTACAACGACTGATGTTGAATGCTATCTGATGAGTTATTACGGGCCCGAAAAAACAGATGTCAAGAAAAAATATTTAATTGGATTTTTAAAAAATTGACCTATTCTGATGCTTTGATTTTGCAGTTTAATTTAAATGACCCGAAAAGATCTTTTTGAACCTAGAAAAAATCTAGAATTTTTTTGTATAGACTACCCTTAAATATTTGTACTTGAAATTTGACTGCCAAGAAAAAGCTTCTCGCGCCCGTACCGCTCGAGTTGGAAAAATTACTGTTTTGTACGTAATAATGTTGCAAACAATTATTAACTTTAGATTACTAATTGCCCAATGCATTATTTGATTTTCTTATAATTTTTGTTAGTTAATAACAACAATGACAGCTCGAAGTTTTTGACAGAATTTCTGGCTAAATTATTACTCTTAAATAAGGTGCATATGTCTTATCTATACATATTATTATGATACACTTACTGAGCAATAATAATTTATTGGAAGCTGCTGATCCATTTTTAAAGAGAAAATTTACTACCATTTTTGTGACCATCACATAATATAGTAGCAATTGCAATTTTTGACGCGGTTAAGACAGTCATTTGAAAGACAAATAAAAGTTTAAAACTAAAGCCTCGTTAGGAATGACATAAATCATTTTTTTTGCACAATTTCTTTGAATACAAATATTTTCGAACAAATAAATCTTCCTAAGCTAAGCCATGTTGAGGTGATCACATTTTTTTTACTAGATAATGAAATACAAATATGTCACAAGGACAAGCTCATAAAATCAGATAATTAGTGATATAATAATTAGCATAGTAGGGTAATCATTAGTTACCTTCGACATTAATAGAGTAATCAGTTTGTGCTCAGTTAAAAAAAATGAAGCTCCTTTTTCCTCTACTTCATTTATTGGTGTCTGTTATTGATTATGCTGGTGAATATAATAATATAATAATTCCTGAAAATGGTTTTAAATCAATTTAAACCCTGTGAGAGTATTGTGATATGCTCTGAATTATTTTCAAGCCCATTGAAAAATTTTGCAATCTTTTAAAATCTCTTGAAACCACTTGAAATTTTCTTAGATACATTAAAATTCACATATATTCGGCGGAAGTTATTAAAATCTTATACAATTATTAACACTTTATTTTCATGAAGATCAGAAAATTTGGCAAAAAACATTAAATTTTTACCAAAATACATACATCTCCTATAAATACTTAATTTTAATCTAAGAAAGGAATAATTTCAAACCAAATAATTGAGTCATCCACAAATAAGGCCAATTAAAAATTAAAAATTGAGCAGTTACATCTTCAGTTCAAAAAACAATTTTTGAATCTAAAAATCTAAAATCTTGAACGAAAAAGGCCAAATTTAAAATAAGAAGTTCAAATTGAAACCAACTACTTTAATTTTAAAGAAAAAATAGTTGTATTCAACCAAGGAAGACGAATTTTAAACAAATTTTTTTACACGTAAAGATAATTTACCTCACTAAAAATATAATCACGAACTTTTTTACCAAAAATAGTTGCATTTTAAACCAAACAGATCAACAGATATCAAAATTTTTTTCTATTTGAAATATACAAACTTAATATTAATTATCAGGTAAATTTTTAGGAAATTTTTAATGAATTTTTGGGAATCCGCATTCGGTCTTGCTGCACGTATTGTAGAAAATTTTGTCCTCTGTTTCTTGTTGCAGAGTTAAGTTCACAGTCCGTAAGTTCACCTAATGATGCCCCTAGTCCTGGTATTCCTCGTACCGGAACATCTTACTCTCTTGACACAACACATTCTCCGGATAGGTCTCCTCCACCTGTGAGGACCAGGTCCAGGTCTCCTCGTGCCAGGCTGCGTCCTGCCGGGTCTCCTTCTACCGAGACTGATCCAGCTGGGTTTCTTCATGCTGGGCTTCCTCCTACCGAGTATGATCCTGCATGGTTTCCTCCTTCCGAGTTTGAACCTACCAGGTTCGACCCTGACGAGTTTCCCGTTGCCG
>JAUELO010455527.1:0-22667 GCA_032357855.1 Amphibolips quercusostensackenii | reverse complement strand
TATTAAATTACATAGCCTAAAAATGCAGAAACAATATATTTTAATGATTTATCAATATATTTTGCTGCATTGTTTATTAATTTTGTGATGATTTATTGCCCTCATTCATGATATATTTCGTGAATTTTCGTAGCTCTACATTTTATAATTGCAGGATAAATTTTCAACTGAGCTGACCCATCCTTAAAACTGGGGCTAAGTCGACAATTTTCTATCGAAACAGGTAAATTTTTAATAAAAAGTAGACGTTTCGACAAAAAAATATGAGTCGAAATAATCAACAAAAATAATTACATTTTCAGAAAAATAGTCCAATTCTTAACCTTCAGCAAAATTAATTATTAACATCGACCTGAAAAAGTTGCATTCGTAATCCAGAATAAAGAAGGTTTTTTCCAAAAAGACGATGAAATGGTACAATTTTTAACTAAATGAAAAAATTTTCTACGAAATAGTTAAATTTTTAATCAAATAGTCGAATTTTAAATCTACTGAGATATATTTTCCACCAAATAGACAAAGTTGCAACTAAAAAAGATAAATTTTCAACCAAAAATGAAATTTTGGATATCCGAGCGAAAAATATGTTGAATTTTTTATTATTAAATAATTGAATTCAAGAAAAAAAGAAGAATTCTCAACAATATAGTTGAATCCTCACAGATTAATTTTTAACCAAACAGTGGCATTTTTAACCTGAAGAAGATAAAGCTTCTGATAAAAAAAGAAATTTTGAAATAAAAAATAAGAATTTTCTAGAAAAGAGTTTAGTTTTCAACCAGAATATATAAATTTTTATTAGAAAAAGTTTCCGAAATTTTTTGAGATTGAAAATTTATATTTATTCAAATAGTTAAATTTTTTAACCAAATTTTTTTCAATCAAAAATGGATAAGTTAAATTTTAATTTAAAAAATTAATTTACAACCTGTAACAAAATTTGAATAAATAATTAAAGTAGCAGTTGCAATAAAATAGTTAAACTTTTAATAAATTTGACGAATTTTCAACAAACTAGACGAATTTTTAACAAAATAGTTAAATTTTTAACAAAATAGTTGAATTTTAAACCAAATAGTTAAAATTGTTAATTTCTGTCGATAATTCATCTTTTTTTGTAAAAAATTAATATTCTTGGTTAAAAAATCACCTTTTTTCTTGGAAATTCAACCATTTCATTTTTGGTTAAAAACTTATCTTTTTTCTTTGAAAATGCGGCCATTTGATTGAAAATTCACGTTTTGAAAATTCGATTATTTAGTTATTAGTTGAATTTTTAAACAAAAAAATATTTAACGTCAACCAATAACAGTTTTATTCTAAAAAAAATAGTTAAATTTTCAATCCAAAAGAACGCATTTTTGACAAAATTAGTTGAATTTTCTATAAAATGATTAAACTTCCGATTCGCTACCAAAATGTTGAATTTTGAAGTCTTCAAGACAAATTTTTAACAAATCCATTTATTTTTTAATCCGAAAATATAAATTTTTAACAAAATAGTTAATAGTTGTTTTCTCAACAAATAAGTTTAAATTTTAAGTTGAGAACATTTAAATTTAAGCAAAAAAGAAGAAAATTCAATAAAGGACTTGAATTCTTAACTAAAATAAATTAATTTTCTACCAACAGTTGCATTTTTAACCAAAAAAATAAATTTTTCACTAAAAAAGATAAATTTCAAGAAAATGTATAAATTTTTACCCAAAAAGTTGAATTTTCATCCAAGAAGAATAAATTTCTACCAAAACGGACGAATTTTCAACCAAGTAGTTAAACTTTTAATCTAAAGAAGGTCACTTTTTGATCAATAGAATAGTTAAATTTTCTTTGAAAAAATTTTTAATTTAGAAAAGCAAATCTTTTGAAAAACAGTTGGATTTTTTACTAAATAGTTCAACTTTCTACCAATTTGTTGAATTTTCAAGCCAAAAGACGAATTTTTAACGATTTAGTTGAATTTCTAGCCTAAAAATATAAATAAAAAAAATTGACTTTTCTACCAAATAATTGAATTAGCTATTAAAATGTTACATTTTGAAGCCTAAAAGACAAATTTGTTACAAAATAGTTGAATTTTGAACTAGGAAAAATAAATTATAAAAAAAAGTCAATTTTCAACTAAAAGTTGCATTTTGCACTTAAATTATGAATCTTCAACCAATAAAATAAATGTTAAAAAGTAGTTGAATTTTCAACAAAGAAGTGGAATTCCAACATAAAAAGATAAATTTTTAACAAAAAATATAATAGTTGATATTTCACACGTAAAAGTTTAAATTTTAATTCAAAAACAATTGAATTCAAGCAAAAAAGACGCATGTTTCACAAAGTACTTGAATTCTCAACTAAAATAAATTAATTTTCCACCAACAGTTGCATTTTCAACCAACAAAATAAATTTTTTTAATAAAAAAGAAGAATTTAAAAAAAATGCATAAATTTTCAACCAAATAGTTGAATTTTCAAATAAGAAGGTTAAATTTCTACCAAAAAAAAATAAGAATTTTCAACCAAGTAGTTGAATTTTTAGTCTAAAAAGACCATGTTTTAATCAAAAGAATAGTTGAATTTCCTTTAAAAAAAATTTTTCAATTCAGAAAAGCAAATTTTTTACAAAACAGTTAAATTCTTCACCAACTTGTCAAACTTTCTACCAATTTGTTGAATTTTCAAGCCAAAGGACGAATTTTCCATTATTAGTAGAATTTTGAACCCATAAATATAAGTTTTTGATTAAAAATAAAATTGTTTATCAAATAGTTGAATTTTCTACGAAAATGTTGAATTTTGAAGCATAAAAGACAAATTTTTTACGAAAAAGTTGAATTTTTAACCCAAAAATTTAAATTTCTAACAAAAAAGTTAATTTTTAACAATTCAACAAAAACAATATTATCAAAAAATATAATAGTTAAAATTTCAACAAAAAAGGTTTAGTTTTAAGTTAAGAATAATTAAATTTAGCCAAAAAATACAAACGTTCAAAATTGAGAAGTACCTAGACCCTCGATAAAAACATATTAATTTTTAACCAACAGTTGCATTTTTAACTACAAAAATTTATTTTCGACCAAAGGACAAGAATTTTCAATAAAATGCATAAATTTTTCACCAAACAGTAAAATTTTTTTTCCAAATAGTGAAATTTTTTTTACCAAAAATAATTAATATGTACTAAAAAAAGAAAGAATTTAGAACAAAGTCTTTGAATTCTCATTCTAAAAAAGTTTTTTTTTTAACAAAAATAAAAAGTCAAATAATCATTGAAAGAAAAATGATGTTCGATTTATAAAATCGAGTACTTTTTCCAAAAAGACAAATGTTCAACAAAAAAGTTAAATTTAAAAAAGCTAATTTTTTTTTAAAGAAAATAGTTGAATTTTTAACAAAATGATTAAATTTTTGAGTATATAATTAAATTTTTATCAAATAAATAAATGAAAAATAAAAAATAAAATTAAATCCGAGTAATTAATCCCTTGGTACTGACCAACTGTTTTGTCGATTGAGGTCAACCTGTATTTGACAAGAAATAAAACCTTCAAGTTTATTGCTTCCGGTAGCTAAAAAGAGATTAAAAAAATAGCATTGGAGTCCTCCGTTGGAAACTGATACAATTCGCGGACAAACTGCGGTTAAAAGTAAAATGTTTACAGAGAAAAGCTTTAGGAGATGGACTTCAATTTTGACCTAAATTTTTTTATTTATTCCATTCGCTCAAAATCAAAATCACGCAATTTTTTATACACTTAGAAAAAAATTTTCTGAATTGAAAAAACTGTTTTTTTTTTGAATAAATATGAACATTTGGTTGATTCAAACATATTTTGGTTCATTCTTCAAAATATATGATTGACCTAACCATTGTTTCTGTTGAGTCTACCACAAGATTTGGTTAAAACAATCAACAAATTTAGTTGGGTCAACCAAATATTTTTTGTCTATGTAATAAGTATATTTTATGGTTGAACCTAAAAATATTTTTTCTGATTACACTAAATTATTTTTTAAATGTTGTGCAGGATATTTTCTTTTTAATATTGATATGTAATATATTAAATCATTTAACGTGAATTAATTGTTTTTGATCAAGAATGCATCTTGTATGTTTAAGAATTTTATTATTTGTTAAAAAATTTTATTTTTCTGTTAGAAGATTAACAATTCGTTAGAAAATTATTCTTTTTACTTCAAAGTTTTACTGTTTTGATGAAATTTTTTTTTGGGGTTTAAAATTCAAATTTTTGGTAGAAAATTGAACTATTTGATTGAAAATTACTTTTTTTTTTAGTTTGTCTATTTTAATTAAAAACTTTAAGTTTGTCTCTTTTGGGTTGAACTCAACTATTTTTGGTTTAAAATTAAAATCTTTTTTAAATGTAATATCAACATTTTTTATTAAAAAATTTTTTTTTTTTGTTGAATACTTATGTATCTCACTCAAAATTCGTCTTTTTGTTTAAAAATTGATTTATTTAGGTGAAAAATCATATTTTTAGTTAAAAATTAAGTTACTTGGTTGACGTTTGAACTCCTTTGCTAAAAATTAATTTTTATTTTTAAACTAGGATGTTTAAAAATCGTTTTTTAGTCAAAAAATTAATTTTTTGAATAAAAATTAAACTATTAGATTTTTTTGTTGAAAATTGATCTATTGTGGTTCAAAATTATTTTTTATAATTTTAGTTGAAAATTCATCTCTTTTGTTGAAAATCCAACTATTTTTGGTTGAAAGATAATTCTTTTTGGCTAAGAAGACTACTATTACATTTTTAGTTAAAAATTTATCTGGCATGGTTAAAACTTTAATTTTTTTTTTAAATGTAATATGTTTGTCAAAAATTGAACAATTTTCAAAAAATAGAACAAATCTTTTGATAGAATATTTAAATACTTCGTTAAAAATTAAAGTTTTTGAAATTCATATTTACCTTTTTTGCTAACAAATGCATTAAATACTTTGTGAAAATCATTATTGTTTATTAAAAATTACACTATTTGGATGAAAATGTATTCTTTTGTTTGCTAAAAATAAATTTTTTGACTGAAAATTCAATTTCTGTATTTGTAGTTGAAAATCTATATTTTTTAAATTAAAATTTAACTATTTGGTTGAAAATTGATCTTTTTTGGTTGCAAATTGATCTTTTTTGGTTGAAAATTAATCTTTGTTGGTAGAAAATCAATTTTTGTTATTAAAAGTTTATTCTTTTGATCTTAAGTTTAAATTCTTTCGCAAAAAGTTGAACTTTTTTGTTGAAAATTAAGTTTTTTGGTTAAAGATTCATAATTTGAGTAAAAAATTTATCTTTTTGGTTAAAAATGTTACTATTTTGGTTGAAAAATCACGTGTTTGATCAAGAATTCATCTTTTTTGGCAAAAAAGTAATCTTTTTTTAAAAATTAATTTTTTTTGTTTAAAAATTTAAAAATTTGGTTAATTTTTTTTTGTTTCTTGTCCGAAAAAACTTTCTGGGTTTAAAATTCGACCCTTTTCTTCAAATTTGTCTTTTTAGTTGAATGAAACTGATTATGAATTAAAATTAAAGTATTTTGTTTGTAGAAATATCAAATATTACAATTTTGGTTGAAAAGGCAGTTTTTTAATTAAAAATTAATTTTTTCGTCTAAAAATGAGCTATATCACTTTTTGTTGCAAATTTTTTTTAGTTGAAGGTTCAGGTACTTTGTTAAAAATTAGGCTTCTTGATAGAAAATTAAAATATTTTGGTTGACTATACAAAAATTTTGTTTAAATTTCGTTTCTTTTGATTAAATTCAACTCTTTTTGTTTTCAAACTAAAAATTATTAATTAAAAAATTATTAATTGAAAAAATATCTCTTCAAGATGAAATTTTAACTATTTGGTTAAAAGATTATGTATTTTGTTGAAAATGCGTCTTTTTTGGTTAAAAATTAATCTATTTTTAAACAATCATCTTTTCGGTTGACAATACAACTACTTGGTTGATAGCTAAACTTCTTGGTTAAAATCATATTTAATTTCAACTATATTGTTGAAACATTTTTTAGTTCAAAATTAATTTTTTTTGTGAACATTTAACTATTCATGTCGAAAATTGACTAATTTGTCAAAAATTCAGTTATGTTTGTGCTTTTATATTACGATTAATTAGTAATTGCAAATAAAAATACTTTTTTGATAAATGTGAGTATTTTTTATAAAAAATAAAAAACTTTTCGTTTCAAAAATTGTCATTGTTCTTGCTCGGCGCAGTTCTTTTTTTTCCTGAATCTCTTTATTCCGACTATAACGTAATAAGCTTAAAGTATTACGTACAGAGGGCCACTGCGCCACAGCAAATAAACGAGCGAGGAACTCCGTCCACTAGGGAAACGTCGAGGAAAATTGGAAAAAGTCAGTCAACCGCGGAAAGCCAGTCACCCTAGGTTTCAACACAATTTAAATTTTTAATTACGATTTTCACTTAAGGCCTTGCTCCTCTGACCTTTTTCCTCCATTTTATTTTTTTGAAATTAGAATTAGAATAGAGGGCATTCCACCCCCCATACCCCCTCCCACTTTGTGAGGTTCCTAAAAAAGAAATTCCCTTCAAGTTTAAGACAAATCTGTCAATATTAAGACGTGTCACAAAGGCCCGAAAAATCCCATTAGGTATGGATAGAAAAATTTTTGTTTTTAATAAAATAAGATGCAATTTTTCGGCATGAACTTAGCTTGTAAGAGATTATCAAAATTTGTTAGGAGGTTAAAAAACGAATGTTTCTTGCTGAAGCGCTTAGAATTTTGACGCCCTTTCCTTATTGCTCCTTATTGATTAAAAAAATAGCTCGAAGTAGTATGGCACCTCTATGGGCAGGCTACCCCTAATCTTCCCTGTTTTCTCTCTTGCAGCAGGACTAATCCTGTCTCGGAAAAAAACCCCTATTTTGGTAAAACTAGCTAGATGAATTCTGCCTTGGTTGAAAAATGCTCCGCTTTCGTGAAAATAAACCCCTACGAGTTTTTATTCAATTAAAAGTTTCTGAAGAATGTATATATTTTTCAATTTTTTATTTTAATAATTTTCTCTTTTTTTTTGTAAGTTTGACTCACAGAATAGCGTGAGTTAATAAGAAAAATTACAAAAAATGTTCCGAAGTAGTAAGGCACTACTTTAGGCAGGCTACCCCCACCCTTCCCTTTTCTGCCGTTAATAGTTAAAATGATTGTTTCTCGGTCACGAAGATCCCTCTTTTGGTAAAATGAGTTAGTTTGATCTTGTCTCGGTTAAGAAATACCCGAGTTTCGTGAAAATAGGTCCTTTTAAGTTTTTTTTTGAAAGTTTTTATGAAATGTTATGAAATTTTCTTTGCAAGTTTTACATACAGAACAGCGCAAGTTATAAGGTAAAACTTTAAAAATGTCACAAAGTAGTTAAGATCTTTTTTACCGAGAAACAATCATTTTAACTGTTAACGGCAGAAAAGGGAAGGGTGGGGGTAGTCTGACCATAGTGGTGCCTTACTACTTCGGGACATTTTTTGCAGTTTTACTTATCAACTCGCGCTATTCTGTAAGTCCAACTTAACATAAAAAAAGAAAAAATTATTTAAATAATAAATCGAAAAATATATACATTCTTCAGAAACTTTATAAAAAAAACTCCTAGAGACATATTTTTATTGAACTTGGGTATTTTTTAACCAAGACAGGATCGTCCTAAATAATTCTACCAAAAAAAAAAGTTTCTCGGTAAAAATATATACCTCTGGCAGTAAAATTAGTTAGTTCGTTGTTGTCTCGATTAAAGATTATTCCAGTTTCGTGAATATAGGTCACTACGTGTTTTTTTGCATAAAAGTTTTTGTAGAATCTATATGTTTTTCAATTTTATTATTAAAACACTTTTTTCTTTTTATTTATAAGTTTTACTAATTGACTAGCGCTAGTTGATAAACGAAACTCCAAAAATGCCCTGAAGTTGTATGGCACCACTATGAGAAGATGACCCCACCCTTTCCTATTCAGCCACTATCAGCTAGATTATAAATTTGAAAAATATATGAATTCAAAAAAATGTATTTGATTAAAAAAAAAACTTGTGTGGACCTATTTCTACTAAATGCCGGGTCTCTTTTTACTGAGACAGGACCGGTCTGTCTAAATTTTCCGAAAGAGAAGTTTTTCTTAAAGAGACAGAATTGGTCAAGCTTGTGGGAGAAGGAGTATCATACTATTGGTCGAGCTAGCTCAGTGAAAGAAGGAAGAAGGGTGGGGGTAGCTGCCCATAGTGGTGCCTTACTACTTCGGGAAATTTTTGGAGCTTTATTCATCGACTAGCGCTAGTCTGTGAGTAAAAGTCACACAAAAAAAAAGACAAACTCATTTAAGCAATAAATTAAAAATATACACATTCTGGAAAAAATTTTTATAAAAAAAACTTTTTTTGCACTAAAAGTTTTTTTTCTTGAAAAGCCGTGTCTTTTTTCCAAAAACAGGATCGATCTAGCTAATTTTTTCGAAAGGCAAGTCTTTTTCACCCAAAAAGGATCGGTCAAGCTGTTGGTGGAAAAAGGGGGAAGGGTGGGGGTAGTGTGCCCATAGTGTTGCCATACTACTTTAGGACATTTTTGGAGCTTTGCTCAGTAACTCGCGCTATACTGTAAGTAAAACTTACAAAAAAAAATAATTCAAATAATAAATTGAAAAATGTATACATTAAAAAAAACTTTCATCAAAAAAACTCGTAGAGACCTATTTTTACGAAACTGCGATATTTTTTAACTGAGACAAGATCGACCTAACCAATTTTACCAAATGAGGGGTCTGGTTTTACCTAGAAAGGATCAGTAAAGCTGATAGCGAAAGAAGGGGGAAGGATGGGGGTAGCCTAACCATAGAGGTGCCATACTACTCCTAAAAAAATTGTGATAGACCGTCTTGCGCAAAATTGACACATATCAGGTATGTTTTTCCCTTTTTTGGCATTATTTATTATTTTTATTTAACCAATGAAATTTTGAAAAAATATTGTTGAATGCATTTATCATTGTTTAAGCCATTTACATTTATTTAAATAATTGTTTCCTAGTATTTCATTGAAAAGTGCTTTTTTTACGTTAAATCGGACAACTAGTTATTGTCATGAAGACTAAACGTATTTGTTTGAATTTCTTTTCATTTAAACAATTTTGTATAAAATAAATCTTTAAAATTTATATTTTTCTGTGATTATTACAGTAATTTGTCATGGCTAAAAGTTAGTTTTTTGTTGAAAAAATTATATATTTGTTTAAACACTTTATTAGTGCTTAATTGTATAATATGATGAAAAGGCGATTAAATCAAACCAAATTAATGAAATTTAATTAAATAAATACATCTTTTGACCTCTAAAAATTACTATATAAATTTTCTGACAAAACGCCTTCATTTTTTGAAAAGTTACACGGAGTCCAAAAATTTGATAGTTAATATGACAGAAAATTACGTTTTTTAAAGTTTGTCTTGTGTATTTTATTTTTTAGGTCATCTTGAAGGCATAAAAAATTTATAGTTTTCACGAAAAACAGATCTCTGCATAAAAATAACAACTGTAAGGTGAAAGTGTATTCTCTCAATTCCTAATATCTGTAAATGTAGAAAAAATAAATTCTCACAAAAATTATAACTAACTTTTGGGTTACTTTATTTGAGGCTGAGGTTTCTCTTGAGGAAAAATTTCCATGTACTAAATAAAAATTGTATTTTATGACCAATATACGTAGTTTGAGTGCTGCATTTAGAAAACGATTTAGTTAAATTAACAACAATTTTCTTCTTTAAACCCTAGAATACAGTTACTATATGAATAACAAAACATTTGGCCGATCTAACTAAATATTTGACTGAGCCCAACTAAATATTTAGTTAGTTCAACTAATTATTCGTTTGGGTTGACTAAATATTTAGTCGAGTGAACTAAAAATTTGGTTGAGTCAACTAAATATTTGGTTGAGTCAACTAAATATTTAGTTGAGTCAACTAAATATTTGGTTGAGTCAACTAAATATTTGGTTGAGTCAACTAAATATTTGGTTGGGTCAACTAAATATTTGGTTAGTTTAATTAAATATTTGTTTTTTTTTAACCAGACTTTTTGGTAAATAAAGTATTTAGTTTATTTAACGAAAAAATTTTTAGGGTAATCAAATATTTTGTTACATTAACTGAAATTTGTTTCATTTAACAAAATTTGTATGTATATCCAAGAAAATAGATTTTTTGGTTCAACAATATTTTTTTTTGATCATGGAATGTTTAATTTATTATTTATTTGAAAAAATTTTAAGAGTTTATACAGTGATCTGGATTTTTCCTTGAAAATTAAAGAGCGACTAAAACCTGTTCATTTGAAAAGTTTTAGGGAAACTTTTCATATTATTTTCAGATTTTTCGTTTGAAATAGTAAAGAAAAAAAAGAGTTTTCTTAGATGTCTGCTTCATTATAACTGGAAAGAATCTTTCTGACCTCTGGAAATTATTATAAAAAATTGTTAAGATTTATAAATAAAAAAAATAAAATAAAAAAAAATTTTTTTTCGAAACGAATAGACGCAGCCTTGAAAAAATTCAGTTCGGTAAAGCACAGTTTTGTAAAACTGTAACAATTTTTTAAAAGACATTATAAAGGATCTGTTAGTAAGAAATTTTTTTTCTCTGTGCAATTTGATTTGTAGATTGTTGCAAAAAAAATTTTTATAAAGCAATAATTTGAAGCAATATTGCTAATTATTATGAAGATTATATTTGATAAGTTTTCATTAGAAATGTTATTTCCCAGTAAAATAATATGCTTATACTTATTTTCGCGCAGAAAGGGAGCCAGGTAATTCTAATCGATTCTCTATTGCATGCTACTGGCTGGTATTATCGTTGTCACGCACATCATTAATTTAATTTATTTTTTAATGTGCCATTAATTCAATCAAGATTTAGATTTGATATATTTATTTTCACCACTTATTATTAAGCAATTATGAATTAAAATTCTACATCTCATTGTTCAAGCAATAAACAATTAGTTCAATGAATTATATATTTTCGTTGAGATGACAATGATGGTTTTATGTTTTTTTTAATATTTATTCTTAACAAAATGGGTTCCCTAAATCTAGAATGTGGTTATAAGTAAAAAACCTTGAAATATTTTACAAAATCTCATGAAATCCATGATTAACAATTTTTAATTTTGTAAAATATTTTTTTAAAACCTCGTAGATACTTATAAAACACTGTGAAATCCTGTGCCTAATGAAATTCGTTTTTAAAGATTTTCCTAAACCTTGAAATGAAAATTTATTTTTTTTTTGTGAGAAAATTATTTCCAATTTTTGACACAGTGATGCCAATACTGGCAACTTTTGCTACTGCGCTTGCGTTCGGGCAGCGCGCTGGTTAGCTGCAATTGGCGCGCAATTCAAAATCTGAATTGAAAACAATTCTTGTAATTTAAATGAAAAATTATTAAAATTTGACAAGAATGTATATAAAATGTACCCCTTTTGATTTCAGTCAAGAAAAAATGTTTTAACACATGTATTTTCTAAATAACAGTTTATTTTCTTTGACTTCCTGAGAATAACTTATATTTCACAAAACACTTAATTTCAGAAAAAATTTATTAAAAAATTGATTAAAAATTATAGTTTATAATGTTTTAAATATTTTTTATGTATTTTTCTAAGAGTTCATGTAATAATATAACCTGCATATACATAAATTATTATAACTGTATTGTAGTTATGATTTAAATGCACAAATCTTATTCTGAGTTATTTTTTATTATTCTTGTTAGTATTTTTACGAAATTTATGGAATCGCGTTTCAGTCAAAACACTGATGATATGTAAAAACTGAAAATTTGATAATCGATCAAATATACGTTATTCTTAGAAAGTCAAGAAAAATAAACTGTTATTTAAAAAATACATGAGTTATAAATTTTTTTGTCTAAAGTCAAGATTTGTACAATTTATATAGTCGTGTGAATTTTAAGTAATTATTTTTTTAAATTATATGAATTTTTTAATTCCGATTTTGAATTGCGCGCCAACTGCGGCTAACCAGTACGCGGCCCGAACGCAAGCGCAGTATAAAAAGTCGCCAGTATTAGCATCACTGATTTGACAGATTAAAAATAAATTTAGAAGTCACTGTGGAAATTTTTAATATTAAAAATTCGACTTTTTAAAATACTAAAATTTTCATTTTTATAATTTTAACCATCCCATCTTTTAAAATGTCGGCAATTTTTTATCATGTTATCATGTGACCCTTAAATTTTGTTCGTTATGAAAAAAATTTTAGGTGCGTGTTAAAAAGCCTCAAAATTGCAATTTTATGATAAACATGAGATTTTTTTTAAATTATAAGACTTTCAAAGAGGTTTGACTTTATTTACTGATAAAATTTTTACTATTTAAAAGTACATTTCAGCATTCTTGACCTACTTTGAAAAAAACTTTTTTCAACAAAATAAAATAATTGATAAATTCTTGTTAAAGAAAAGAGTGTGGTACGTAATTGTTTATATTTACTAGCATCATAAAAAATGTCGAGTAGCTATATGTTTTCTAAGTTCATTTGTTTATTAATTTTTAAGGTTATATGCATATAATTTTCTTAAGATTCTTGAGAATATTCTCAACGATTTTATAATATATTATATATGTTAAATCAAAATTTCAACGAAAAAGTTGATTTTAAAAAAAGTAGTTAAATTTTTAACAAAAAATATGAATTCTTGAAAAAAATGTAATAGTCGATATTTCAACGTAAAAGCTTTTTAGTTTAGATTAAACACAGTAGAATTTAGCTAAAAAAGCTAAATTTTCAACAAAATAGGTAAATATTTAACAAAAAAAAATTTTTTAATCGAAAATGCAAATAAATTATAATTCGACGGGAAAAATTCTTTTGAATACAAAATCAAACTTCCAGGTTCTTTTTTAGAAATTTTTTGAATCTTTTGAAATATTTAAAATAATCTCTTGAAATTAATTTTTCAAAATAAAAAATCATTTTAAATTTTCTCAGGAATTTCGAGAAAATTTTTGGATTCTGTTAAAACCTTTCAAAATTTCTGAATTTTCTGAATTTTATTCAAAATCTTCAACAATCTACAATTTCAATACATAGAAATCTTTCGAAGTTCAAACACTTTTTTTAAACTTGTATAGTTATACACAATTAAAAATATTGTTTTAAAATCTTTCAGATATTATTTAAGAAATTTTTGGAAATAATTTTAAATAAAACCGTTTTTGATTTGTTTTTAAAACTTGTTTTTCAAAATTAAAATAATCAAAAATATTTAAAAAATTATATGTCAGTTATAAGGTCAAACTTAAAAAAAATTAAAACAAAAAATAAGGTTCTTGATAGTTCAAAAAAATAAAAATTAGGTCAAACGTTAATTCTGAAAAATAGAAATTAGGGTAGGCTCTAATTTATACATAAATTTAATTTATATTGATATATAAAAAAAACTTTGTTTTGTCTTTATTTCAAATGGTTTTTTAGTTGCTTTTGATTAATATTTATTTCCTTTTCTTAAAAAAATATATTATCCAAAGAACTCAAAATTTTGATATTTTTGTTGTTGTCGATTGTCAACTTTCCACTATGCATTTTAGCCCATGAAGTAGCATATTGCGCTGTTTTCAAGAGATAAGGGATAGGTATTTTTTATGTTTTTTTTAGTTTTATTTTTTATTTAAAAAATAAAATTTTGTGATTTGACATTATACTTCGATGTTATTTATACAAAAAAGCGTCTCTATAAAATTATTACTAACTTATTTTCCGTAAGAAACAACCTAAAAAAAAAAGTTTATTGCTTTGTTGACATCTTGGGGATATGCAGATAAGTTACATTTATTCAAAATATTTTTATAAGGATATTTAAGCAAATTTCTGAGCCTATTTTAAATTTTGTTTAAAAAACTTTTATTTTGTGACTCGATTGAATAAATTTTGAAGAATCAAGAATGCTTTAGATCCTAACTAAAAAAAACTTTTGAAATATTATATAAACAAAATAATTAATTGCCATTTTAGATAATTTTACAATTTTAGCATATATTTTATTCTCTTATTTATTATAAAATCAAATAATACTAAAAAAAATAATACAGAGAATCCTAAACTTAGAGCTAAACTTCAAGATTCAAGATAAAAATTGTTGACGCATTATCAATATTTATAGATAAATATTAGTACTTTCATTAAAAATATTACAATATTTTCTATAAGATTAACTCAGAAAAAGCTCTGATACGTGAATATATGTACGCTTTACTTATTCTTTCATGATAAAAGATAATCAGTAAAATCTGTAAATTATCCTACAAATTATATTCAGTAAATTACAAATAGAAGGGTTTAACTTAAAACCAAATTGTAGAATAATTTAATTAAAATAAACTTTTTTCAACTTTAGGAAGTCTGAAGAATTGATCTTTTTCTCCGTTAGTTTGATTAAGAATATTAAATTGAGGCATTGTCAAAGATAATGTTGCATCAACAATGAATAAGTTAATAAAAAATAAGTAAATTTTGTTTAAACAAGACAAATCTTATTGGCTCATAAAAATATTGTATCGTCCGTTTTTTGTAGTTATAAACGAAAGTATTTTTGTAGATCCAATGTTTACTCTGTCGAAATATTAATTATATTTTAATAATATTTTTTATATTATTATATTGATAATAATTAAATATTTTAGTACCCAACAATGATTCTTCTTTGAAACCATTTTTTTTTTAAATTAGAAACTTTGATTAAAAATTCGAAACCTAATTTGAAAAAATCAAATTAAAAGTTTTTAAAATATTTGAAAATGTGTAAAAAAAGTCGAGTTGACAATTTTATCTGTGAAATTTACTAAGAAAATTGTTTCAAAAATCACTTCTCTGGAAAGAATATGTCTACAATTTTAGGAATTAAAATATTATTAGTAATATCTTATGAAAAAAAACATTATTTTTCATAAAAAAATGCAAAACTTACAAAAAATCATTATTTCAACAATAGTTTTTATAATTTAATTTGTTCTCACTTTCGCTTCTCACCAATTTTTTAAAACGGGTTAAATTTGAATAAATTATAGCTTATTTTTTCGGGAAAAACATACATTTCCTACAACTCTACTGTTTACAATAATAAAAAATAAGTTTATAATATTATCATATTGTTGTTTGGTAGAAAAAAATTTTTCTTTTAAAAAATTGTTTAAATCATTTTAGCCGTAGAAAAATTCACTTTCAAAATCGGAGACAATAAAATTAACGAAAATATTTTTCTATACAAATAAGCCAACATTTAATTAAATTCAACCATTTTTTTAAATGTTAAAAAACGATATTATTACAAAATTCAATTTTAAAAAACATTTTTAAAATAAATATTTGTTGCAAGTTCAAACATTTTTTCAATGTCAATAAAGTTTTTTATTCAAAATGACATCAGTTATACTATTTTGCTTCTTGAAATCATAGCAAAAATATTTGTTTCAGAAATCTGATTTTTGGCACAATTACCTTAAATATTTTTTTTTGCTGGGATTAATATGGGTTAATATTTTTTATATTTCAAGTTAAGAGAAAACTTTTTAGTCCAAAAATTCAATAAAAAAAATTACAATTGAAAATTAATTTACAGAATTAAATATGAGTTTTTTTATTCAACTTTTTCTAACTGAAAATTTTTTTCTTTCAACTAAAGATTTATCCTTTCAGTTGCAGATTTATCTTTTTGTTAAAGATTTATCTTCTTAATTGAAGATTTATCTTTTTAGTTGAAGATTTATCCTTTTAGTAGAAAATTTATCTTTTTGGTTGAAAATTTGTCTCTTTGGGATAAAACTTTAATTACTTGGTAAGGAAATAAAATTTAGAAAAAAATCATATTTGCTGGTTGAAAATTCAACTGCTGTGTAGGAAAATTCCCTTTTCAGCTAGAATATTCAAAAATTTAGTTAATACTTTTTTATCTTTTGTCTGAAAAATCTTTCTTGGTTCAAAATTCAACTCTCCTCTAAATTTTTTTTCGTTAAATTAATCTGTTTTCGATTAAAAATAAAAAGGGTTAACAGTTAAACTCATTTAAGAAAAATTTATTTTTTGTGTTGAAGATTCATTATTTTAGTTTAAAAATTCATCTCTTCTGTTGACAATATAACTACTTTGTTCAATTTTTTTGTTTCTTTAAGCATACATTTTTCCGAATGAAAATTTAACTTTTCTATTTTTGGTTAAATATTTAGTTTTTTAGTAAAAAATTTAACTATTTGGTTAGAAATTTGTATTCTTTAGTTAAAAGCTGAAATTTTTCAAAAACGTATTTATTTTTTGGTTTAAAACATCACTACTTTATTGAAAATTCTTTTTTTTATCAAAAATCAATTTTTTTAGCTAAATATTTAGCTATTTCATTTTTGGTTAAAAATTCATCGTTTTAAGTTGAGAATTCAGCTTCTTTTTTGAAAATTCATGTATTTTGTTAAAAAATTGTCTTAACCTATTTGTTTGAAAATTAATGTATTTTCTTGAAAATTCGCTTTTTTCTGAGAAAATTAATTTTTAATATATAAAAATATAATTATTCCAGTTGTAGATTAATTACTTAAAAATTAATCGGTTTTAGTTGAGAATTCAAGCATTTTGTTGAAAATTCGCTTTTTTGGGAGAAAATTGACATTTGTTCAAAGCTCAACTCTTTTGATGAAAATTTATTTGAAAAGTCGGGATTTCAAATTTATAAGGTGCAAAAAATTTATTTTATTTTATTTTTTTTAGCACAAATAGGGAAATAAAAGACTCATTGCATTGACTGCCCTTCATCAAAAACAATTTTTTGAATGACCGGGGAAAATCTCTCATGATTAGAAATTGACCGGGATTTTTTTTCCTAATAAAAACGGCTACCCTAAAGCTAGTTTTTTTATAGCGTAATTTTTTTAAAGTTTATTTTATTTGATTCTTCAAGTTATAACAAAAAATGATTCATTTTTTCGCTCAAAGAATAGCATTTCATAAGATTCAAGCATGCAGTTAAATTTTTATTCTTAAATATTTTTTTTTTTTTTAGTTTTGTATTCGGTATATGTACGCTGTTTGTTGAATAGATTTTTTTTATGAGGAAAAAATATCATATTTGTCCAGCGTGTTCTGAAAAGATAAGTTCACGAAAGTTTGTTTTTCTCTGATAAAATGTGTCCTTATCCGGCTTTGGATGGTATATAAGCCACGACAAAAAAAATCAGTGTCAGTCATTTTGAAATAAAATTAATTTTTCAATCATTGAATTTTGCGCTCTTTTGTGTGTGGTTCTTATCATAGGAGCTGTCGATTAGATGTCCAACATCTTGTGTTGGCAGCTTTAGCGATAAGAGCCACACATAGAAGAGCGAAAAAGGCGATGATTGAAAAATTTATTTTCATCAACAAATGACAACCTCTGATTTTTCTGGTTGCGGCTTATATACATACTATTCAAAGACGGATTAGGTCCAATTTTATCAGAAAAAACAAAATTGAGGAACTTCGCAATCAATTATATATTCTTTCGCTATTCCGTAAATGGCTCTTCTCATTGACGCTGCTGAGGAGGAAGACAGGTAACTTTAAGAATTATTAAAAAATAATCTAATCACGAAATTTTCTGTATTCTTTGGCAAAATACGAACTATTTTACTAGAATAGAGACCCCCATAGCAGGCAATATTCTATCCATGTAGCTGCTATTAAGAAATGTCCGACACTTTCAATATTTCGCGAAAATATTGAAAGAACATTGCAATGTAAGAGACATTGTTTTGTATTCAAAGTAACAGTAATATTGTACGAAAATATTACAGACACATTCAATCATAAGATTCATTTTTCTTATCCAAATTTGTGTGGATGTTGCACGGTAATATTGACGGAATATTGCTGAGCAAGATTCTTTTGTTTCTTCGAAAATGTATAGAATGTTTCATGGAAATATTCAAAAAACATTATTTGCAAAATTAACTAACAATTGCACTATAATATAGTTTTTATTGTGTAAAAAGTAGATCAGGGAGGTCCAAGGAAAAAACAAAGAGCTAATCTGTCACTTGTCAATCCCCTCTCGTACTGCCTTATGCAGTCAGCGAAAGAGCAATGCTGCTGTCACTTACATGTATCGTTTTGAAGAGAAAATAAGTTTTAAGTTTAAAATCAGTGCCTTCTCGCGTTTACTCCAGATCTGATCCATATTTTTCAATTTCTTTTTTTATCCTTATAAAGAGTGATGCATGTCGATCATTCAAAAATCTTTTTGAAATCTCTTCAGATTAAAATAAAATCTTCAACAACATACTCATTACATCAAGACGAACAATCACTTAGTCGATATGATCGTCTCGTCTTGATCGAATTTTTTCATAAAAAATTATTGATCTCTATTACATTTCAGTAACATCTAGTTATGTTTCAAGCAAGTGTCGATTTTGTACAAAAATGATCGGCATGCATTACTAATTATGAAACCAACAGATCCGCTATTCCTAAGCTGCCTATATATCCGACATTACGTTTACAGATAAAAATGTGTTTGACATGTCCAAATCACCTGAACCTTTTTACGCGACAAAATTGAAAGCCATATTTGAACCTGTAGAAAAAGTTATTCTTCCTTAATTTGACCCAATCTGTTTTTCTCACATGGTGCTACACTTAAGCAAAACCTTTTAACCTTACCTTGAGTTATAGCTTATGACCAATAATTTCAAAGTATGGTTAAGAGAATAACTATATTTTAACACAATTATACTATTTTTAACAAGAAAACGGGTCTTGCAATCAAATTTGTAGGTGATATTGCAGTGCAACGTTCCATATATTTTCTGCATGTAGAAGCTTTATTATAATGTAATTATTAGCTAAAATTTTCACGGAATGTTTTGTCAATATTTCCGTGCAACATTCACACGACCTTCGATATGAAAATCAAATATTGTAATTAAATGTTTATGCAAAATTTTCATAAATATTCCAGCCACCTTTGATATAAGGAAAAAGAATCTTGCTTAGCAATATTCCGTCAATATTACCGTGCAACATTCACACAACTTTTTATGAGAAAAATGAATGTTAGATATAAATGAATGTTTCTGCAATATTTCCGAAAAATATTACAGCAACTTTTGATAGACAAAAAAAGGTATTTTGCATTGCAATGCTTTTTTAATATTTCCCACAAATATTGCAAGTAGCAAACATTTCTTAATTGCAGCTACATTGATGGAATATCAAATAGAATGTTCCGAATATTGTGAAGCAATATTGCTTCAATATTCAGGGAATATTGTTTGATTGAAAATTCTATCATTTACTTGAAATTTTTTTTTTGTTTTGAAAATGCAACTATATTGTTAAAAATTCATTTTTTTGGCAAAAGTTAAACTTCTTTTGGAAAAAAAAATTTTTTTTAGTTAAAGGTTCATCTCTTTGGTTGAAAATTTAACTATTTTGGTGAAAATTCGTTTTATGTTTTGTCAAATAAAAATTTTAACTCACGATTGAACTATTCTAATTTTGGTTAAAAATTTATGTTTTTTAGTTAAAAATGTATTTACTTTAGTTGGAAATTTATCTTTTTTAGTTGGAAGTTTAAATTTTTGCTTAGAAATCCATGTATTTTGTTAAAAATTCGTCTTTCTTGAGAAAAACTGAATATTTACGATTGAAAATTTAATCTTTTTGGTTAAAAATTTAATTGTCTGGATAAAATATCAAAAGTTACATTCTTTGTTGAAAAATCATCTTTTTTTTGCTTGTTTGAAAAGTTGATTAATTGACTTGAAGGTTAACTACTTTGTGAAAAAATTTGATTTTTTTTATTCATAATTCATAATTATAGTTGAAAATTCAAGTTATTCCTTCAAATGAACCTTTATTTTCAAACTTCTACTGTTTTGTAAAAAATTTATATTTTTGTCTTGAAAATTGAACAGTTTGGTGAAAAATTAAACTATTTGCTTGAAAAATTATATTTTTTAATTTAAAATTTAACTTTTTTGTTTAAAATTCGTCCTTTTGACTTAAAAATTAAATAATTTTGTTGAAAATTCATATATTGCGGATAAAAATTTGTCCTTTTTGGTAGAAAATAAATATTATTGTTAAAAAATTCTTCTTTTTTAGTTGAAATTCTAACAATTTTATTTAAAATTTTTCTGTTTTTTCTTTAAAGTTTTTTTATCCGATGTTTCAGCCTGAAATTTTAGCTATTTAATTTTTGGTTGAAACTTTATCCTGTATGTTTTATAAAGTAAAAATTCAAATATTTGGTGAAAAATTCAACTATTTGGTAAAAAATTTGTGTATTTTGGTAAAACGTCATCTTTTTCGATAAAAATTTAATCTTGTTTGTTAATATTTTTTTGTCGTAAGTTCAACTATCTTGTTAAAAATTCATTCTTTGGGATTAAAAAATCATCTTTTATTGTAATAACAGTCATCCTTTTTCGTTAAAAAATTAAGTCACATAGAAAAAAATCCTTTTGTTTGGTTTGAAGATTTAACCATTTGGTTAAATCTTTAAATATTTTTTTGAAAACTCATCTGTTTTACTGGTAAGTTGATTTATTTTGTTGTTAATGCAGCTGTTTGGTTAAGTTTTTTTTTAATTTCTTTCTTTGTGTTAAAAATTTATCTCTTTGGGTAGAGAATATTTTTTGGTTGAAAATCCGACTATTTTGTAAAAAATGCAATACATTTTAGTTTTAAATCTCAGAAGTTTAAGATTTTTTATATTGAATTTATTATTCTATCGACATTAATTTGTTTATAAAAAATTAAAAAAGATAAAACAAAAAAATTTTGAATAGAAATTTCAAAAAGACGATTTTTCTACAAAACAGTTGAACTTTCGAAAAAAATCAAAACGTTTTAAGTTAATTTTTAACAACAAGAAAACTAACTTTTTATTAAATAGTTGAATTTTTGAACAAATATATAACGTTTTAATCAAGAAGATCAAATTTCTATCAAAAAGACGAATTCTCAACAAAATATATAAATTTTTAACCAAATTGTTGAATTTTCAACAAATTTCATAACATTTATATACAAAATAGTTACATACACATTTAAAAATGGAAATTTCAAATTTTTAACAGAAACTGAAATGGTTCAGTTTTCATTGAAAAAAAAATTTTAATTTTTAAAAATATATTTCTGCAAAACAGTTATATTCTCTATGAAATTGTTAAATTCGCAAGACAAACAGATACAATTTCTACAAAGCAATTTCAATTTCCACAAAAAAGTCAATTTGCAATCCAACACCTAAATTTCCAGACGAATATTTAAATTTTGAGTTAAAAAATTGATTTTAAAGAAAAAAAAAACAAATTTTCAACAAAATTTTCAAGTCCTGAACTGAAACAGATTAATTTTTTACTAATTATTTTAATTTTTAAACAAAAAATGAATTTTATACAGAAAAAATAAATTTACAAAAAAATAAATATATTTTTAACTAATTATTTTAATTTTCAACAATAACAAGTAATGCGGTTACAATTAATTATAAAGTATTACAGATTGTTAAAAATTTTTTTATTTTTGTTAAAGGAAAATTTAACTTTCATTTTTGAATGAAAAATTATGTTTTTTAGTTTGAAAATTAACTATTTAGTTGGAAATTTAACAAATTAGTTAGAAGCTGAAATTCTTTTTTTTTATTCAAAATAATTTTTTTAAACTAAAAATTCAACTATCTCATTTTTTGTTAAATATTTATCGTTTTCAGTTGAAAATTTAACTACTTAGCCGAAAATTCAGTTTTTTCAGTTGAAAATTTAGGTATTTATTTAGTTGAAAATTTACCCTTTTTAGTTGCAAACTTATATATTTTGTTAAACATTTGCCTCCTTTTTGGTAGAAAATAAATTCCTTTGCCTGAAAATTCAACGGCTAGTTAAAAATTTAGGTCTTTCGTTAGAAATTTGCATTTTTCGCAGAAAATTAATTCTTTTTTTTGGAAAATATAGCTATTCGAGTTTGAAGATTCAGTCTACTACTAAATTTTTGGTTCAGTATTTGCCTGTTTTGTTTTTGAATTTTATTATTATATTAAAAATTCAATTCTCCTATAAAGAATTCAGAAATTTTGTTAAAAGGTTAAAAATTTAACTGTTTCGTAAAAAATTTATCTTCTCGTTCTGAAAATTCAAGAATTTCTTTGAAATTAATTTTCTCTTGACAAAAGAATCATTCTTGGTTTAAGGTATAACACTTTTAAAGAAAATTTGTTTAAAAAATCATAATTTCTAATTTCCTAATTATTCTTTTTGTTTAATTTTATAAGAAAAAATCAATTCTATTTATTTTAGTTATAAATTGCGATAAAAATAATTTTCGTTTATTTATTTATTTTTTTGACAGAACGATTATGGAAATAAGGAAACTCATTGTATTTACTGCTCTTCATCATAAACTCCATCATCGTACTCCAGCATTTCATAAAATTCAAGAATGCAGTTAATTGTGTAATTTTAGCAACTTTGTTTTTTTTTTAGTTTCGTATTGGGTATTTGTAAGCTATTTATTGTCCAGCTTCCTTCCACCAGGAAAAAATGTCATGTTTTCACAGCGTGTTCTAGAATAAGTTCAATAAATTTT
>JAUELO010455499.1:0-12840 GCA_032357855.1 Amphibolips quercusostensackenii | reverse complement strand
AAAATGCTCCAAAAGTTTAAAGTATTTGTGCCCGTGCCAACCCAAGAACAAATTGTACTATCAACATCCGATGGTGACGTCTTTGCGATATTGGAGACTAGTAGCGCTCTTGCTGGAATATATAAATATAATCGTTATAAGTCCAATAATAATTCACGGGTAAAAATAAACATGGTGAGTGGCATGATTACCTCATTGACCCCAGGGGAAGTTCAGGAAATTCCAGTAGGCCGCACACATAATATCCTATTGAGTTTTAAAGTAGAACGTATAAGCCTCGATCGTCCACACAATTAATTTGATAACAAAAAAAAGTACAACCTAAATTTAATATTATACGTAATCCAAAGTTGACTTATAATGTATTATGATTATCTTAGATCTTCCCAAAAAGTTTGCACAGAATTTCTTAATAAAAGGTCGAATAATTGACGAACGTGATTTGGTGATTTTAATTTTAATTATGTTAGCACTTCTTAGGAATTAACGAATGCGTTCTTATGGTGTGTTTCTCACTATGCACTCAATTAGAGTTTTTTAAATTAAAATGTTTAATTCAAAATTAGTAGATCTGTTTAGGCTGAACAATTTTTTTCAATCGAAACAAAGTATTATTGATTTTTAAAAAAATAATTTCCGATAGATAAAACCAGAACTGGTGGTCAAACATGTCCTGTAAGCTTTTTTTTCTTCTCAAGGGCAATCCGCTTAAACAGTTAATTAAAATATATCGTATTCGCAGACTACAAAGATAGACAAAAGTCGAAATACAAACAATTTTTCCTCAATCAGTGAATTGAAAAACTGCAAGATCTGATAAAATCGGTGAAAATCAATTTTTACCAAAACCAATACCTTCTCACTCAACAAAGAAGATGGAAACTCTTCCACCTTCTTTATCTTTTCGTAAACAATCGTTCTAAACTCAAGATTAATCGAAATAAGTCTAGAAATTGTCTTGAATTGTTTTAATTCACTTCCCTAGAACATGTAGAAAGTGGAAGCTGACAATCAAAAATTGCTCAAAGACGGAAAAAGTGAAAAGACAGTTCTGGTCGGTACTGTATCTTTATTTAATTTTCAAAATTACATTTAGATATATTTTAATTGTTTAGTAATGTATTTTTATACGCTATAATTTTTCTAATTTAAGCTTTTCAATGCAAATAATTATTTTACTTCAGGCTTCACACAGTATTCAGGCAGTCTGTTTGATTCGTCGCTTTGAACAAAGATGGTTTCAGAGTCGGGAACTTGGCAAGAGCTAAGTAAACGTTCTCTAGGTATAAATCATTTGAAATTCGTTTTTTTTTCAACCATCTATACATTAATCAAACTGAAAATAAATCATTATCCTTATTTACAATGGCAAGTAAATACTTTAAAAAAGCAAAAATAGAAAACAATAAAAAATAAATCTTTAAAGAAGGTCTTACGATGTTGCACATTTACAAATCTAGTTATAATAAGTCTATATGCAGAAAAAACTGAACGTATATAATGTTTCAACTAATCGGTCAAGCAAAGTAAACGCGAGGTGAGTATTCTAAACTGAGGTAAACTTTCCGTGGTTATTCAACAATATCTCTGGCGGATGCCGCTAGAGGCAGCACGCTACAGGTCTGTAACAACGGAAAGTTTACCCTAGTTTGAAGTAATCAGCCAATTAATACTCTGCTTAAACAATCACCTGCAACGTTTTGTACCCCCAATTTTTCCTGGGTATCTTACCGATCACTGCAAGAGAAAGCGACAAAATAATTCTCATAGTTCTATATCAAGAATCTTATATGACTGAGGTGATCTTTGTGGTAGTTTGACCATCAGATTTGCTACTTGACTTCAGCCAACGTATGTGATATGTATTCTAGATTCAGCAGATGGTAAGCACTAACAACAAAAAAACTGGGGGTACGAAATGTTGTTGCCAAACATTCAAGCAGGGTAATATTTAGCTAATTACACCAAACTGAGGTTAACTTTCCGTGGTTACAGGCCTGTAACGTGCCACAAAAATGAGATTAAAAAAAAAAGTTAATTTTCAACCCAATAGTTTAGTTTTCTATCTAATGGTTGAATCCTTAACCAAACCAGATCTATTTAGAACCAAACAGTTGCATTTTAATGAAAAAAAAAATTTATTTGCAACCAAAAAGTTAAATTTTCGATCAAAACCAAATGATTACACCAGCACACAAAAAAAGTAATCAGTACTTTTGACCAGACCAATTTTTCTATATGTTTTTTGATTCCCTGAATTCGAATCCGGAGTCCGTTTTGCTCCATCAGACTTGAGTTTTAAGTAAAATGCGAAAAACACTAAGGATCGCTGAAAATCGCATAAAATTAGAGTGCTTTACTTAAAACTCAACTTTTTTTGTGTGCCAGGGTTATTAATTAACCTGCAAGATTAAAAAAAATTAAATGGTTAAATATCCAACAAAAGCGGTGAATGTTAAAAAAATAAATTTTCAGCAAAGTTGTTTACTCAATAACAGAAGGGTTAAATTTTCAACCAAAAAAATTAATTTAGTACCAAAAAGTTTAATTTGCATAAAAATATTTTAATTTCTAACCAGAAAGGTTAATTTAAACCAAGAATAATAATTTGTTCACAAAAAATTAAATTTTCAAACGGTTTGTTTAATTTACTACCAAATTATTGAATTCCTAACAAAACAAGATTAATTTAGACACAAACAGTTGTATCTTCAATTAGAAAAGATGAATTTGTAACAAAATACGTAAATTTTTAACTAGAAAGAATCAAATCTGAAAGAAATTTAAGTTTTTAACTCAAAGTGCAATTGTTCCATTGTTCAACCTGAAAAATGATTTTTTTACACGGAAGATTAAGTAAAAAAATGAAAGGCGAATTTTGAAAAATCTATGTTTTGTTTAAAATTTTTAGTAAACTTTTGAAATTTTAAATTCTTTCTTAATATTTTCAGAACTTCTAAGGCTTTAAAATAGCTTTTAATATTATTTGAGTTTTTTTAAAATGATTTAAAAATTTTGCAAAGTAAAAAAAAGTTTTCAAATCTTTACGATTTTTGTTGTTGTTAATTTTTGAAATGTTTGAAAATCTTTCCAAATATTCCTCAAAAATTAATTTCTAAATTTACAAAAAATCATTAAAAATTTTTTCAGGGATCATTGGATTATAGGATCTACAAATAATTTTCACGAGAAATTAATTTTTCTAAATTTCTGTAAAATTAAGATTCTTATTTACCTTTCACGCATCAATATCCACCACTGCTCTCACAATGTCTGTACAAGCTACTGCATTAGAAGCAGGAACTTAAGTCAAAGCTACAATGCTGAACAGAAAAAGAAATGCTACTGGAATCATTTTTTCAGCTAGGAAAAGTAACGAATGAATTAGCAAGAAATTTGTACTAAATTAATATGATAAAATGAAAATTATAAAAAATTATTATGAGATCCGATTCAGTCCGAGCCAGCCCTGTCTTGGATCTCTCATCTAAAGTCAAAGAAAAAAGAAGAGAAAAGGGAAAGGTGAAATGGGAAAGGGGAAAAGGAAAAATAGAAAATGAAAAGGAGAAAAAGGAAAGGGTAAAGAGAAAAGGAAGCAGGTAGAAAGTGGTGAAGAAAAGAAATAGGGAGAAAGGAAATGGGCGGAAAATGAAAAATCATTAGGGGCAAAAGAAAAAAAGAAACGGGAAAGAAGAACAGAGGAAGAAAAAAGAAAAAATGGAAGAGGAAAGGGAATAAATGAAAATTAAGGGTGTGTGAAGAAGGGCAATTGGGGAAAAAGGTAAAGTGAAAATGAAAAAGGAGTGAGGGAAAGGGAAAAGAGGAAGGGAAAATGGAATATGAAAAAGGGAAAAGAAAAAAAATTATAAAAAGTGCAGTGAATAGAAGGGAGAAAGGAAAAGGAAAAAAGGAGAAATGGAAAACCAGAAAGGGAAAAAGGACAAAAAAGGGGAGAAAAAAGTGGGAAATGGAAAATGAAAAGTAAAAAGCAAAAAGAAAAGGGCTAAGGGTAAAGGAAAAATGGAGAAAGGGGAAAGAGAAAAAGGTAACGTGTGAGTAGAAAGGGTGTGAGAAAAAGGGAAAATGGGTAAAGGAAAGGGAATAAGAAAAAGAAAAGGGAAAACAAGAAATAAGAAATTGGTACAGTGAAAAGGGAAAAGAGAAAAAGGAAAGAGAGATGGAAAAGGAGAATAGGAAAAAGGAAAGAAGAAGAGAAAGAAGAAATAGAAAGAGGAAAAAGAAAATAGGAAGAGCGAAGACAAAAAGGGGAAGGGAAAAGGGAAAATAAACAGGGAAATAAGAAATTCAAAGATTAAGAATAAAATAGGTAAGGGAAAAAGGAAAAGGGGAAAAAATGAAAAGGGCAAAAAGAAAAGGAAAATGAAAAATCGGAGGGGACAGATTAGAAAAAGGAACGAGAAACGGCAATGGGAAAGAGGAATAAAAAAGGGAAAATAGAAATAGGAAAATTGAAAAAAGGGAAAGGGAAATGGAAAACGAATATAGGTAAAGAAAAAAGAAGAAAAAACAGAGAAATTTCTTAATCTAGATCCTCCACGGTCATACGGTCGTGCGGTCATGCAGTCACCGCTTTTTTTATCAACTCCCATCCTGAAATCAGTTTCACTTTAAAAAGATAAATTCCGAACGAAAGAAGCAATGTTTCGTATTTCAGCAATACAAGATTGAAATTCTGAATAAGAAAAACCATAAATAATGAATTTTTAATACAAAAGGATTAATCTTTAACCCAAACAGTTTAATTTCTAACCAAAAAATATGACTAAACGAAGTAGTTGATTTTCAAACTCTCAAGAATTAGTTTTAAATAGATTCAATTCAACTAAAAATCGCGAATTTTTAATTAAAAGGTCAAACTGTCAACTAAAATCATTATTTTTCAATAAGAAAAAATAATTTTTCACTAAAGAAGACAAATTTTTAAGAAAGTACATTATTTTCCACAAAACAGTGAAGTTTTTCCCCGACAATATGCATTTTTCGACAGAAATTTGATTTTCTTCCAAGTATTTAATTTTTGACAAAATAGTGGAATTTGCTACTACAATAGCAGAACTTTTAAATAAAAAGCATAAGCTTTTTACTCAAAAAATAGAGCTTAAATCAAAAAAGTACGATTAAAAAACAGCTGAATCAACAGCCTGAAAAATAATTAAAAATACAATTTCTGCCCAAAAAGACGATTTTTTCACAAAATAGATGAATTTTTCACAAAGAAGTTGAATTTTGCACACAAAACTATAAATTTTTAACAAAAGAGTTAATTTTCTACTAAGAAAAAATGTTTTCTATAAACATATCAGTTTTTAAGCAAAAAAGACAGATTTTCTAAAACAAAATTGAATTTTTAATCCAAAAATAAGAATTTTTAATAAAAAAGGTAATTTTGTACCATACAGTTTAATTTCCTACCAAACTGTTAAATTTTCAAGCTCAAAACACGAATTTTCTACCATGCAGTTCAATTATCAAACCAGAAAGATGAATTCGACTTTCGTTTCCGGCATGAAAGTGTTTGGTAGCGATAATTTTCTTGGTGCTGATTTTGGTGAATTGCAGTGAGATTTAAGGTAAGTTGATGGTCAGAGGTGAAGAAAGGGTTTTGGATTGAAAAATTGCGTGTTGAAGATAATAGAAGTAAAGAAAAGAGTAATATTTTGCGCGATAGAGTTTGTTTTGTGTCGCGTGAGAGGTTAGGTTGGGTTGTCAGACGTGAGAAGTAGGGTAGGGTGACCGGTGCAGCCCAGTAGAAACGCCAGGATAGGATAGGTAGGATAAGGCAGCAGGGTGAGGTAGTTCAGTGGCGACAGACATTACGCAAGTTAAGTAGGTAGACGTAGAATAGACCCTAAAAATTTCGAAAAAGTTCAGAACACCTTCGGAAAAAGGTCAGAATGGAGCGGGGGAGAAAGACAAGGGGAAAGAGGGAGACAAAGGTGAACGTACAGGGCCGAGAGAAAATGAAAATTTAAAAGTGAACGAAATGCGTAAAATGATGATAGAGGTAATGCAGACAAACAAAAAAAGGCAGGAAGAAACAGGATAGAAAATGAAACAAAAAATTAGAAAAGAACTGTCCGAGCTTAGAAATGAGATAAGAAAATAGGAAAAAGTTAGACAAAATTTGGAAAAAAGAATGCAGACATCAGAACATATATAACAAAAACAGGAAGAGTCTAGTTAAAAGGTAGCACAGTTTGAAAGTAGGATTATAAAGATAGGAAACGAAAACAGGGAGTCTGGTGGTGGGAAGTGTAGGAGCAAGGAAATGGAAAGGCTAAGGGATATAGAAAAAAAATAGAAGGGAAAAAGAGAAATGAAAGGAGAAAAAAATAGTGATAAAGGGACTAAGATTATAAAAAAAAGGAACTGAGGGAAGGAGTGAAAAATGTGCTAAAAGGGATAAATTCTAAGGTGAATATAGAGGAAATGCGAAGTGTGGAAAATAAAACGTAAAGAGAAAAGGTAATAGTATTGGTAAAACTGAAGAAATAAAAGCATAAGAAGGAAGTGATGACAAAGAAGAGGGCCTTCTATTGAAGCTCGGGCAGAATAGAGGATGATTTGATATGGGTAAAAAGAATATGCATTAACTTAAGAAAAATAGCGCAAGAGAAAAGAAGTAATAGAAAAAGAACGTGGGTTAAGTATGGAAGAATACAGATAGAAAATGTATAGTGGAAGTGGGATAAAATAAGGAAAGAGGTGTTGAAAAATAAAATGCCAGGAAACTAGGAGAGGAAGGAACGGGAGATAGGAAAACGAGAAACAGTAAGAAACTAAAAGAGGCGAGAAATGAAAGAAGTGAAGAATGGAAGATATGCTGCTGAAATATAGCAGGCTCAGGGAAGAAGGATAGAGAATTTATGAACAATTTAGCGCAATGGGATGCAGTAGTAATGATGGAGACGTGCCTAGATAAATGGGGATGGGAAAGAGTAAGAGGAAGGCTACCAAGAGGTTATAAATTGCAGGTGCAAAACGCAAAGAGGAAGAATAAAAAAGGCAAAGCAATGGGAGAAATAGTGATGGGAGTAAGGAAAAAAGGAATAACAGGGACGGATAAAAAAGAAAGGAAAGAACAAAATGATGGATTAATAGTATAAGAAGTAGAAATGGAAGGGACGAGGCGAAAGATAGTGAGGGTGCATGTGAACAGTAATATGCAGGAGAAATCAGAGGAGATAAAAGAATTGATAAAAGAAAATAAGAAGGAGATTAAACTTTTAATAGAGGGAGATTCCAATGCAAAAACAGAAGATAGACGAGAAGGAGAATAAGGAGGAGAGAGGGGAAGAAATTTCAAAGACAAGATACTTAATGTGGAGGGAAAGGAATTGTTAAAGTGTTTGGAGGAAATGGTATGGTTTATCTTAAACAAAAATATAATAGGGAATAAGGAAGGAGAATATACACGCTCAGGAGTGAAATAGAAAATGGTAATTGATTATATGATAGTGGACGATAAGGTAAGAAATAAGGTCAAGAAATTATAGATAGAAGGTCATATAGATTCAGATTACTTTTCGCTAATAGTGACATTAGAGGGAGAAAAAAGTAATAACAATATGGACAAATAGGATACAAACGTAAAAAGAGCAGACAGAGGGGATTAGTCAAGGAAAGGAATAGAAAAGTTTAGGGAAAAGGTCAGAAAGATCAAAATGGGAGAGGGAAATATAAATGAGGAGATAGAGTTAATGATAGGAGAAATGAACTTCTGTGAATCCGCTGCATTCCTTTAATACTTCTTAATTTTCAAAATATTCTAAATTCTCTACATTCCTTGAATTTCCCTTATGCTTCAAAATTCTCTACATTCCACGTAATCTTTGAATATTTTAAATTCCCAAAATTCCTTTAATATTTTACAATCTTAAAATTCTTTGAATTCTCTAAAAACCCTTTAATCCATAACATATTTTTAATTCCCTACATGCTCCTAAATCCCGAAAATATTCATGATTTCCTAATATTTTTAAATATTTTTAATACCTGAAATTTCGTGCACTCCACTAGTCCCCTGAATTCCTTCAATTATCTCTGATACCTGAAATATTCAGTATTCTTTGAATTCCCTAAATGCTATAAAATTCTTTGAATTCCCTGTTATCCTTGAATATTTATAGTTCCTAAATTCTTTGAATTCCTGATATTCTTAAATATTCTGAGTTCGTGAAATTCTCGAAAATTTCTTGAAATCCTGAAATTCCTTAAAACAATTAAATTCCCTAAAAACAAAATTCAATGCGTTAATGTTAAAGATAAAATAAGTGAATCTTTTTCTGAATCAAAAATTAATTCGAAAGCATTCTTATGAATATTCTGCTTGATCCTCTTAAGATTTTTTAACATGACGTAATTACAGTTTAACAAATTTCAATAACAGTTTTTTAATAACCTTTATTCAGATAATTTCAGAGTCGTTAACTTGCTCATAAATCTGATCATTTGAGAAATAGAAAGAGAAAAGATAAGCGTTAAAAATCAAAAGTTCGCTTAAAAATAAAAGTTTTATTTTAGTAAATGAAATTTTTCATATTTCAAAATTTTTTTATGTTAAATAACTTTTTTTTACAGAATTACTGTCAATAACAGGAACTACTTTAGAATAAAAAATTCGTGAAAAGTGACATAGCTAACTTCCGCTGTTTGGGCACCATTTCTTTGAAAACAAATATTTATAAAAAGAGCCTAGTATGACTTACTATACAGTACCTATTTGAGAAATATTTATGGGTTCTGGGATCAAAAACAAAATATTTAAAAATTTATAAGGCAAAAAATTCTTGTTCTTAAAACAACTCCATTCAAAAGGCTATCATAGGATAAAGTTTATGTTTACATGATTTCAACATAATCTTTTTTATTTATAAAATATAGAAAACTCTTTTAGAAAGATGTCCACAACATTGATAAATTGTTTAAATAATTTAAGATTATCTTTATCCAAATGGTATTACACAAAAATCGCTATTTCCAGGCTAGCCTTGGTTAAGGTAATTCAATTTTATGGACTGATTTATGAAATATAAATATAAAGATTTCAGAAGCAGAAACTTGACGCGTCTATATATGAGATAACAATTAAGATATAATAATTATGTATAATAATGCACATGATTACCTAATTATTTTAACTTTGATTTAATGATTGATTAAAATAAGATTATAGATACCTTGATAAAACAAGAGAGTAGTCATCAGACAGACTGTCAACCAAATTCTTTATTAACGCTTTAATCAGGTTTTACCCTAATTGGAAAAAATGTGGATCGTTTATACTTTCGTTTTCATCTTGACAGTCATCCTGAATTATATTGGTTAATATAATACTATAACATATACTTAATATTTTAGGAAAAATGTCAGCATTAAATAATTCTGTAGTTATGATGATTATTATTTGCAGTTTATTAAATTTGGAAGTTTCAGAATCAAAAACTCTTGGCTCTTGATTATTAAAATGATCTAATGTTAAAAATGTCAAATGCTGAATCTTTTAGTTTAAAATTTTTTAAATTGCAAATCTTTGAAATAATGTACAGACAGAGTCAGGCTGAATTTGGGTTTGTATTTGACACGTTGCTTACGCAATTACTGTTTTGCTAGAATTCCGCTAAATGTATTCATAAAAGCGCATTGCATTCTGTAAGAAAAAATTGTAATACAAATTTTCCAGGATTCTTCCTAAGTAATATTTATAAAATATTGCTTATCCAGCTTTTAATGAATTCCTATGAAAACCTTTCCTAAATGCACTTAGTCTTGTCTACTGAATTTGCCGCAACAAGTTCTTAATAGACCAATGTAATTAAAAATATGTAATCCCAATTCTTTTTGCAGTGTTAAGTTCCCAGTTTGAGTGTCTACCTAATGGCGACCCTATTCCTGGTGTTCCTCGTCGTCAAACACCTAATTTTTTTCTGTCAACACAACGTTCTTCTACCGGTTCTCCTTCTCCTGCCGAGCCTTCTCCTCGTGCCAGGTCCAGGTCTCCATTAGCCCATTCTAGGTTGATGGTTACACCTACCACGATTGTTTCTGCTGAAGGAAATGAATATAGGCTTGACCAACTTCAATTTATTCGTCTTACTTCCTATAAAAATCCTCAGCGGCATTTTGAACTTCGAAGATACACTTTTCCTGCGGATAAGTCAATTAAAATATTAAATAAACATCGAGTATATGGGCCCGTGCCAATCCAAGAACAAGTTGTACTATCAACATCCGATGGTGACGTCTTTGCGATATTGGAGACTAGTAGCTTTCTTGCTGGAATATATACATATAATCGTCATAATTCCAATAATAATTCACGGGCCAAAATAAACATGATGAGTGGCATGATCACCTCATTGACCCCAAGGGAAATTGGGGAAATTCCAGTAGGCTCCACACATAATATCCTATTGAGTTTTAAAGTAGAACGTATAAACCTCGATCGTCCACACCATTAATTTAATTATAAAAAAAAGTACAACCCAAATTCAATATTATACGTAATCCTGAGTCGACTTATAATGCATTATGATTGTCTTCAATCTTTTCAACAAGTTGGTACATACTTTCTTAATAAAAGGTCCAATAATTGACGAACGTAATTTGGTGATTTTAATTTTAATAAGGTTAGCACTTCTTAGAAATTAACAAATGCGTTCTGATGGTGTGTTTAACACTGCGCACGCAAATAAAATTTGTTTAAAATGGAAAATTCCCTATATTATGTTGAACTTTATTATTTCAAATGTATATTATATAGATTTTTGTAACTTACAGGACTAACGTTTTAAATGCAATATTTTTCCGTTAGCCATTTTTTTGTGTGTCAAAATTTGTCAAAAGGGCCATTTTTTTATGGGTCGTGAATTTTTTTCAGGAATGCGTGATAAGCTAGAGTTTTACCTAAAAAAAATGACCATAAAACATTTTTGCAAAATTTTCTTTTTTTGAGTCGTTATTGTTATTTAACTTTTTTAGCATTGTTTTCGTAATTAATTTTTTTCTCCCGATCGGTACAAACTATCACCATAATTTTTTGCATGTTTCGTTAAATATGTTGATTCTATAAAATAAAAATCATTTTACCATTGTTGCACAAATATTGTTGAAATTAGCAATAATTTTCATAAACAAATAAAATTCGTTCTAACTTCTCAATTGATTTCAAAGATTTACTTGGTTAATTACTATAGCTTGTTCAATGACGAAGATTTAAAAAAAAAAAAATTAGAGAATTCGCATATCGTTAAAAGTTGTGCGTGTTTTCGTGTTGACGTTCCGCGATTCGTTCCGCGCTTTCTGCCGCGCAACGTACAGTACAAGCGTACGTACCAAAATGAATATTTTTTCAAGTAATAGCATTTTTTAACGATTACCATTTCAATTATTTTCCTGGGCTTTGTATTGCGAGTATCTAGTCAATAAACCAATAAACATGCATACAGTCGTATGAAATTGAAAAAAGTTTTATTTCTCATTGAGTCTCAACTTCATTACACCTTGTGTGATTGATTTAATTAATTTAGAAAAAACTTTACATGCGAGTTTTTTGTCGTCAGTTGCAATAAGACGACTAAAGCGTCTCGTATTTTTCACAGTCTTTGCCATATCATATCGATTTTTTAAAGCTTCGTCGTGTAACTCATGATCACGTTTAGAGCAGAACTCGAAGTCAATTTTGTTAAAAAACTTCTTTGCCCACTCATAAAGAAATTTCGGCGTTGTGATGTTTCCTTTTTGCGAACTTGATCTCAACGCATACCTTTTGACCGTCCTACCGATTCCATCACACGCTCCTTTGTCATGCGAAGTCGCGAAGAAATTCCACTCAGCTTGAATTCTAAAGTCTTTTACGTAATAAAGCAAATTTACAAGATCAAACTCATTTTTATACTGTGAGCCAGCACCTTTGGAAAAATATATAAGTTTTTCAACCTTTTTGGATCCGAATTTTTCATCAAGTGAGCAATCAGTTTACCATTGAATAAATGTACTGCATAAGCATGGTGCTGCAATTGTTCCGAAATGATTACAAAATTATGGTGCTTGATGACATCGCTCTCCCGGAAGTAAACTACATATGTATGAAGTGTTGCCTGGATATTAGCCCAATGCTAAGATTAAACTGCGTCTTGTACTTGATAAGTGTAATCTTCGGTGAAATTGAGAGTAATAATAAATTCTTTTTCGACCACTGTACTCTTTACTTTTTCAAAATATGCAGCCTAAGAACTTTCCAAAAAGTCGTGTTTCACTACAGCTGGTGAATCGGCAATCAGTTGTTCAAAAAATTTTTCTCTAGATAGACAAAGCTGCAACAGTTCGCACCTGTATATGCAATATAAACGAAATTTATAAAAAGAATCATGTCTAAAATCAAAGCGCAGAGGGTTACAGATTTTTCTGTATACCTATCGGTATTCGTCCACTGTCGGAATTGAATTTGCGACATCTCGTGGTTTTAGAGCAAAATTCGTAATTTATGTGAGACAAAGTAAGGACCAGGGCAATTTTAAAAGTTTGAAAAATAACAATCCTGTGTAGGACTGTCACAGATTGTTTCTGACAGCGTACACCATTTTTTACGACTGAAATATAGTCTTTTCTACCTGAAATTATCCGGCTATTATTATCATTTAAATAGAATTTTTTAACGTTTTCAAAAATTGATGCCTCTAGTCGCTTACCACATTTTCATTGAGGATTAGCTCCAAACCCTGAACTGAGGTGAAGATTTTTTTCTGTCAAAGCCATTGTACGTGAAACGTTTAATTTCCTGTGCATTTTACGAACACTCCAATCAAATGGAACAGTTGT
>JAUELO010455480.1:0-12842 GCA_032357855.1 Amphibolips quercusostensackenii | reverse complement strand
GTTATCGAAATCAAATTCATCAGCAAAATTTTTTATCTTCCCTAAAATTAATAAAATGAAAAATTTCAAAACACTCTACAACTAAAATACGATCTAATTCGGAGCTGCACAAGATTGATTTTATTTTGTTTTTTACCGTAGAATAACGCTATGTACTCAGTTTTTCTCTACATTTTTGGTCCATTTATGTCACCTTCCGGAACGCCGTGATTACGCTCAGGCACACGTTTTCAAGGCATGAAAAGAAAGGAGACTTTGTTAGCTAGCTATTTTGGATGAAAACTCAAACAGTGAGCACATTTTGAAAACATCTTAAGACAACTTTTTTCAAAATTTGAAAATTCTATGCACGGTTATAAGTAGCACTTAAAAGAACGAATAATTTATCCTCATGACATTTTTCGATAAAAAGAACATTATCAAAGTTATAGCATTTCCAAAATTTAATGAAACAAAAGAAAATGCAAATTTTAAGACAAACAACGTTCGACATGAAAAAAAGTAAAAAAAAGAAAAACGTTGCTTTTCAAAAGTCCTAATTGACTATTATAACAAATTTTTGATTTTTTTTCGAAAATTAAAATTCTTCATCGTACAAAAAATAATGAAAAATCAAAAATTCCACTCTGCGGTAAATCTATGCAAGGTACAAAAGAATATGATGAAAAAAAAAGTGCAATCTAACAAGATCTACAAATTAATGAATTATTTTCGTATGACTTACTGTTCTTTTTCTAATTTTTAATAAAGTTTTCGATGATCGAAAAAAACGCTGTTTGCCAAAAACTACATTTTTAATTTTTTGGTAATATTTTTCGTGAGTTAAACTAATGCTTGAGAAATTAAAGCTTTTCCTTCAGAGTTTAATAAAAGTGTTAAAATGCAAAGCATTTCGATGATGTTATAATGATATCAAAGGTTATCGTAATCATACAAAAATTTTGCCGTGCTCAAAAATATACAATAAAAAATTATTGTCATTATATAAATGATCAGAAAATTATATAAATACACATAAAAAATTGAGCACGAAGCACGTGCATTGTAATAAAAATGTGTTCCTTGAGGCCGATAGAGCCTTGAGTAAATAAACTTTCTTCTCGATCTAAAATAAAAAAAAAATTGAAAATTACTTTAACCGTAGAGATTTGACAATTTTATAATATTCGCAAGTCAATATCTTTTTTCTATCTCAGCCAAACATGAAGTGCGAACACTGAAAAGAGCCGAGCGCAAAGCGCAAGGCAAAAATCATTTGAGCGAACAGCTTTTTTTTTAAAGATTTATTTCTTTGATTCAAGATTTACCATTTTAGTTAAAAGTCCATCTATTTTATGAAAAATTAAACTATATTGTTAGAAAAATTTACTTTCTTTTTGTTTGTCATAATTCTACTTATTCGCAGAAAATTGATTCTTTCAGTTAAAAATCCATATTTTTTGTATAAAAATTCAACTATTTCGTTAAATATTATGTTTTCATAAGATTAAGTATTTTAGTATAACCCACATTTTCTGGTTTGAAAAATAAACTATTTTGAAAATTGTTGTGTTCTCGGTTGAAAATTAATTTTGTTACCTAAAAATTAAATTAGTCAAGATCTGCTGAAAATGTATGTTTTTTCTTGATGAGTAACAAAATCTTCAAACTGAAAAACTATTCCATTTGTGGTTGCAAATTCATCGCTTAGCGCGAATTTCGAATTTTTTGGTAGAAAATTAATTTTTCCAGTTGAAATTTTGTTTTTGGGTTGAAAATTCATCTTTTCGGTTGAGAATTTCATTATTTTGTAAAGACTTTTTGCTGCTTTTATATTTTTAGTTAAAGGTGCGTCTTCTTTGGTTTAAAATTTCATAATTTAGTGGAAAGCTCAACAATCATGGAACAAAGTCATCCCTTCTAGTAAAAAATTTATATTATATTATTGACAGAATCTGTTTCAAATCTAGTACGTTTTACACTTAAAGTCGCAGAATCTCTAAAGAAAAAATATGTTTTTTTTTGAATAAATCAAACAAAACGTATTTTTGCAATTTGTAAAAGTGCTACGGAGTCCTTAAAAAGGAATAAAAGTAGCATAAATTTCCGGTAAAGTGAATTTGCGTGGCGCAGTAAAACTTGTGGTGCGAAAGTGAAATAAGAGGGGCATAAATATAATTTTCGGGGCAAAAGTAAAATTTGCGGCGCGAAAGTACAATTTTCGGGGCAAAAGTTAAGTTTGCGAAATAAAAGTCAAATTAGCGGGGCGAAAGTACGATTCGTGGTACGAAAGTAAGATTTTCTGGTCGAAAGTAAAATTGGAGGGGCGAAAGTAAAATTTGCGGCGCGAAAGTAAAATTTTCGGGGCAAAAGTTAAATTTTGGAAGTGAAAGTAAAATTAGCGAGGCAAAAGTACAATTTGTGGTACGAAAGTAAGATTTTCGTGGCGAAAGTAAAATTTGAGAGGCGAAAGTAAAATTATGGCGAAAGTGAAATTTGCGGGTGAAAGTAAAATCTGAGTTGCTCCGAGTCGATCAGACTGCGAGGCGCAAATAAAGCTATAGGAAAATTCAGGGATAAAAGGTGGCCACGGCCGAGAGTGGAATAAAATACTATATACAACACGGAACGAAAGTAAATTTTTTGCCCCTTATTACATAATGTACTATTAATCACTAATGCTTTCAATTTGAAATAAAATAATTGTATCATTCAGAGAAATTTATTTTTGCACACACAAAATTTGAAATTTATTTTTAACTTTTCAAATTTAAAATCCCTCAACCTTTATTGCATTGAATTTAAAAATAATGTACAATTACGCTAATGCGATGTTTATATTAATGAAAAAATAACGGTCGATCAAAAAAATTATTAAAAAGTTAAGAATAACCATTGTCATGAATAGTGTTTTAGCAAAGTATTTTAATGTGACTTATCCTCAGGGTTTCTAAATCAAAATAGCTTAAAAATGAATACTAACACTACATGCGAAGGTTCACTAAATGAGAATTTCTAGAATAGTTTATGATTAATACGTGATTATGATAAATTGTTCATTTAATTATTTATTAATACATTTTTATTAATATTTGTGGCTAAATTAGCCTTTCAACTCATTCTCAAGCTATTCGAATGAAAGAAACGAATTCATTGTACTTGAACTTCCAAAATTTGGAATTGGTTCATCGAATTTGTTTTAAAAATTATGAATTGTTACATTTTACCAAATATTATGACACATATATTATTTTTACAGCTATTTGCAGCAGTTCGTGTATTATGTGAAAAATCCGTCTTTTTGTTTGAAAATTCATTTTGTTAAAAATTCATCTTTTTTTGGTAAAAAAATTACTGTTTTTGTTTAATTTTTTTTTCATTTGGAAAGTTAATTTATTGACCGGAAATCCAACTATCTTATTTTAAGTTACAAATTTTTCTTTTTTCACTTGAAAATGCGTTTTGCTTTTAAATTCAAATTTTGCTTAGATAAAAATTTACACTTCTTAGGGCCCGTATAATTTTTGACCCCCCCCCCCCTACCTCCCGAAACTGATTAAAAAATAACAGTAGGCGATGAGGCAGGGTAGAATCTTACGGTTTTTATTAATTTACATATTTATTAATTTACATATTTTAGGCAAGATAAGATTTTTATTTTAGATCGAACACAGCAAATAAAATTGAAAGGGACCCTTTCCTAGTAAAGCAGTTAAATCCTCAATCATTGAGAATAAATTTTCAACCAAACAGTTATTTGCATTTTCATTAAGAAGAAAAGCTTTAAATAAAATTGTTGAATTTTCAACGAAAAAGATAAAATTTTAACAAAGAAGCTTAAATTTCTAATCAACAAGACAAGTTTTCAACAAAATACATAGATCGCTATCTAATATTCGAATTTTAATCTTATAAAAAATAAATTTGCAACTAAAAATTAAATAGGGTAATTTTTAGATAGAAAAATTAATTTCTGAACAAAAAAAAACAACTATGAAAAAGTTGAATTTTTAACTGAAAAGAGAAATCTTAAAAAAATCAATTTTAAACAAAGTTATATAGTTCAGATTTTAACCAAGTAGTTGAATTTTTCACAGTAGAAGATGAATTTTTAAGAAAATACTAATATTTCTAAGCAAAAAGATGAATTTCCTACCAAAAAGTTTAATATTCTACCAGAGGACACCGGTTCTCAACCAAATACAGTAATTTTTACTATAATTGTTAAATTTTCATAAGTATTATTTAATCTTCAACCAAATAGTTGACTTTTTAACCAAAAATATAACATTTAAAAAAGTTTATTTTTAACATTCTGAATGCTTGATTAATTTGAAATTATTTTACCAATTTATCAGAAGCGTCTGTGCGAAACAAGTATATAACTTATAACAATTATATCTGTGGAAAAATTGAAAAAAACGTATCTTGTCCTTTATGTCAATCAAAAACACAAAAAATAAATGGAATAAAAAAACCTCAAACAATTTTAATTGCAAATACTAGTAAAGCTATTGCAAGAACTTTTTTTTCATTTTTTGAAAGAAATCACAGGTGAAAAAAATTTTTTTAATTAAAAAAATTTTTTTGAGGTTATGTTCTAGACATACCACCTTCATATTTGACATAATTTTTTTTAGAATATTGTTCATAATATATATTTTTGTTGAATCTTTTCAAGGGGTGGAACAATTTGAAAAAAGAATCTCCCACAAATGTATGCGTGCGCGATTTAATTCTTACATTATTCCACCCCTTAAAAAAATTCAACAAGAATATATGTTATGAAAGATATCATATGGAATATTCACGTAATATATAGGGGTGGCATCTCTAGAATATGACTTCAAAAAAACTTTCTGAAAAATATAAAAAATTTTTTTACCTGTAACTTTTTTTAAAAAATTAAAAAAAAAATTTTTTGTACTAGCCTTACTAGTATCTACAACATATATTTTTTTTACCAAATCATTCTAGCCATTTAAAAAAAAAACACTTTTTCAATTTTTCTTTTTTACTCCATAACTACCAAAAAAATTAATTTTTAGGATTATTATTGAAAAAAATCTCACTTTACATTAATGCGAACCTATGACGGAAATTACTTTATGATACGTGCGGGGACATATTTCACATGCTTAATCCGCTGAGCCCTTTTCCAAATGATCGGTGTTACAGGATATACATATAAGTGACACTTTCCAAAACCTTTTTTTATCAGCTACCAATTCCTCTAAAAGCCCACCGCATATTTCAAAGACAAAAATTGATTTCTAGGCTGTTAAAACGATTTTTATTTTAACAAGTTATTTAAATATGCGAAATATGGAAAAATGAGCTAACGCTATTCGATTCTGCAGAAGAAATTGTGTTGAGTTCACGTACGGGACTCTACGATTATGTATAATGAAGTTCAAGCCCCTTTTCCCGTATAAAAAGGTTGTTGTCTTTTATTTAATAACGAGCGCAATATTTTGCGGATTCGTCCAGGATTATTAATAAGAAAAAAGATAAGTGAAAGAAACAGGGAATCTAGTAGGATTCAATTGCGGCCGACTACACGATCGTCATCGAAAGTCACCTCCAGGGTGTCAACGCCAGTTGTTAAGGCACAGCCGGTGTTACACGATCCATCATCTCTCGTAGCTATGAGAGAGGTTAACCAGGTTTAAGCAACGCTTTAAAAGAGAGAAAAAAACTACAACGAGGAAGTGGTGCAGCTGTCAGGACGGCTTCAGCAGCGAAAGGCTGATTAGCAAGAGGATAGACAACGTCGTGAGCAGTTGGAGGCTGAGTTACCACAACACACAAGCACTCGCATTCGTTATACACCCTCAATCTTTACCTTTCTTTTCTAACCCAAATAATATACATACACCCGTGTCCACTTCTCAACTAATACTTCTCATTCTTACTCTCAAGAACAATACACAAGTTCTCACGCCCGTACCTGACCTCAAACACATAGAAACATCGACTCATGTGAATTTAGATTATGATTTAAAACCTGATGCTTTTGATAGTACAACATCATTTTGGGTTTACATTAATCAATACGATATTATCGCTAAACATAACAGATGGGACATTATTCAAAGGTGTACTGCGTTAGCTTCTTCTTTGCGTGGTGAGGCAAGATGTTTATTGCATAGTTCTGATCTACTGTGTGTCAATGAGTTTTGCTTTAATTTAAAATAGAAGAAAACTACCAAATCAGAATTTTGTAGCTTTGGCTATTGATTAGGAAAAACTTACAAGAATGGTTTTCACGCGATCTCCACCAGAAGAACAGGATAAGATTCGTGTTCACAATTTGTCTTAGCTATAATAGAGAATTCTATCAAAGAGCAGTTGTAACTAGAACTCATAACCTTACTTCGTGCTGTTGTTACATTCGTGCTCGTTGGCTTGTTTACATAAGTAAGGAAAATTAGAAGTGTCAAAGTAGTAGGGGCGAGTTTGACATCTCGTGACAAGGCCCAAAAATGCAAAACGCAGTTCAAACAAGTTGGTAGTATTTCCAAAAATTCTAAGGATCTTTATTATTCTGGGAAAGTTGATAAGGGTTTCTTGTAGTTTCAGGATTGATTCTGGTTTTGATGTTTTAATTTTAAATTTAAAATTGCTTGACGTTGATGAAAAAAAATTCCAATCGATTTATCTGTATTAAAATATCCCACAGGAGAAGTTGTACCCGTGTATTTTCAAGTTTCTGTTGCTATCGGTTTAGAAATACATCATCTCAAAATAAATGTATTTGTGGCCGTCATAAAAAATGACTGCATTTTAGGGCTAGATCATCATCATTTCCGAATGAGACGGTTAATGTTAAAGCTTGTAATTAGATTAAACACAAAATTAAACTCAGCGATCTACGTTTAATCAAGAAACCTCTTCAGAGGCCTCCTTTGCATCATGCTGAATATGTGGATAAAACGATGTTAGAAATGCATGAACATGAAGCTGTTAGAAGATCTAAAAGTTCATGGTGTTCCTCTGCGGTAATTGAAAAGAACAAAGATAAAGACTTATGTTTTTGTGTTAATTTTAGAAGGTTGAATGCTATCACGATTAAGGATTCTTATCCTTTGCCAAATATTGATAAGACTCTCGACGAAATGATTGTGTTTACATGGTTTTCGTCGTTAGACCTTGAATTGGGGTATTGGCCGATAACACTTAGGTCTCAAGATGAAAAAAAGACAGCATTTTCTGTTGGTAATGGTCATTAGGAGTTTGAGGTTATGGCTTTTGGATTATGTATTGATACTGCTACTTTTGAAAGATTGATGGAAAATATCCTTGAAGGCTTAATTCACCAAATTTGTTTGGTTTACTTGAACGATATCATGGTTAAAGCTAGAAGTTCCAAAGAAATATTGTGAACACTTAGGTAAAATTTTTAAAAAGGTTAAATGGTGCAAATTCAGAATAACATTCAAAGAAATGCAAACTTTTAAAGAGAAAAACTAAGTACCTCAGACACATTATTTCTGCGGGTGGTATAAGTATGGACCCTAAGAAAGTTTCTGCTGTTCCAGAATTGTCAGTTCCAAAAACAAAGAAACAGATTAGGAGTTACATTGGTTTTGCTTCTTGCTCAAAGAGATTTGTTCCGAGATTTTTCAAAATAGTCAAACGTTCATATAAGTGAACCGAAGAAAACTCTCAGTTTATTTAAAATGATGAGTGTCAGATAGCATTTGATAGTTTAAAAGAAGTTCTCACATCTGCCCCTATTTTGGCATACCCCAATAAAGATAGTGAAATCATTTTGGATACAGATGCATCAGGACATGGAATTGGGTCTGTTTTTCTGCAAATTTAAAACAATCAAGAACGAGTTATTGCATATTGCAGTAAAATTTTTAACAAAGCTAAGAGTAATTATTGTGTGACTAGGCGCAAACTTTTGGCAATTGTATAATCTTGTAAACATTTTTTAAATTATCTCGTTGAAGAAAAATTTGTCATTAGAAAAGACCATTTAGCACTAAAGTGGCTGATGTCTTGTAGGGAATTAGAAGGTCAATTATCGAGATAGATAAGAAAATTGAGAGAATTCGATTACGACATTATTTATAGGAAAGAGTCTGCTCATAAAAATGCAGATGGTTTATTACGCCGTCCTTGTGATGAACCATTTTATAATTACTGCTCAATAGTTGATAATAATTATTTTGCAAATGTAAAGATAGTAGGTCGTATTGGTCTTCCTGAAACTAGTTTCATTGATTGCAAGCAGAACAAGAAATTGATTAGGATTTAAGTATTCTTTTTAAATTCAAAAAGAAAAATGAACATCATAATAGGGATGAAATGTCTCCGAAAAGTCTTACTTTTAAATTGTATGTTCGTCAGTAGGATTTCCTATTCATTTACAATGATCTTCTTTTCAGGCGATGTTGATCAAATAATTTAAAATCATGCGTATAGCAGCTGATTGATCCAAGCAATAGAACTAATGATAAGGTTAAAGAAGCCCATGATTCTTCTACCGGTGGACACTTTAGCATACAAAAGACTCTAGACAAGGTTTGACGTCGCTTTTACTGGAATACTTGTAAAAGAGATGTTGAGAATTGGTGTAAGGTCGTGACGTTTTTATTGCTGAATAGGGTCCATAAGAAAGTAGTAAGAAAGCCTTACAGGTTTATAATGTCACAGCTCCATTTGAAAGACTTTAAGCTAATAATTTAGGTAAATTACCTGCTTTTTCATCAGGTGATAAGTATTTAATGATGGCAGTGTATTGTTTCACAAGGTAGCCAAAGGTTATTCCTTTAAAGAATATTTGGGCCGAAACGGTTGCTCAAGCTTTAATTTCACATGTCATCTCTCGTCATCGAGTTCCTTTAGAAATTCATACAGATTAAGCTAGAAATTTTGAATCTGATTTATTCAAACAATTAGCTCTTTTATCAGCAATACAAAAAAGTAGGACTACACCTTTACATCCCCAATGAAACGTACAGGTTAAACGTCTTAATAGAACGATATTGCAGTATTTACCTTGTTTGTTTTAGAAAACCAACGGAATTGGGATGAGCTGGTTCCAATGTTCCTCTTGGCTTTTTGTTTCTCGCAGAATGAGTAAACAAGAATGACTCTAGCAGAGATGTATCTTAAACAAGATCTTTGGTTGCAACTAGATTTACTGCAAGGAAGTCGACCTGACTTCCACTGGTTACGTCACAAAAGTTCATCATCATTTGCATTGAATCCATGATATTGTTTGACGAAGGATGAATATACAGTCTCCTCGTGCAAAAATGAACTATAACAGGTCCACGGTTGCCAAGCACTTCGAAGTTGGAGGAAAAGTTTGGTTCTACAATCTTAAGAGAAAGGTTGGAAAGACACCTAAATTACAGTCCGATTGGAAAGCACCGTTTAAAGTTCTGAAAAAGAATAATGACGTTGTCTATTGCATAAGAAAATAAAACCTACACATAAACAAGATTGTACATAGTGATAGGCAGATACCAGCACAAGAATTTTGGTTGGACCACAGAATGCAATCTCTTACCCAAAGTGATAATTTGATTGGCCCTTGAAGAGTCGTTATTAGAAGACAAAAGATGAAACTTGCTTGGGTCAAGAAAGAAGAATTCTGAAAATCAAGAGACGGGTCTGGATGTCTTTTTGAAATGGTGGTTGGGCTATGCCTAGAAGACTTGGTGTCTTGGTACCTCTGGAGTTGCCATTGTTAGATGACGGATCAACACGCTTGGTTCAAAGAATTTGTGTTGTCGAGGTCGAAAATTTTTGAAAGGAGGGGGTAGTGCTACGAGCGAGGTTTTCGAATGAAAGTGAGATTTAAATGTTTCCTCAACAACATCAGAGTTTGTTTTTGTTATAAATCAGTTGATGATTAAACGTCAGGTTGATAGCGATTGTCTACGATTATGTATAATAAAGTTTAAGCCCTTCACCCCGTTTAAAAAAGTTAGTTGCCCTTTATTTGATAACGAGCGCAACAATATAAATTCTGTACCCACGTAATTGTGCACATGGACTATAATTAATCTATTAACTTATGCGCTATTAGTTTTCCAATGAGTGGATGACATGAAATGTATTTAAGTTTTTAAAAAATTAAAAATTATGATAGGAAATCTAATTTTCTTTTATATTAATAATGCTATGAAACAAATTTTTTACTTTTAAGCTTTATATTTGTTTTGTTCTTTTTATTACAAATATGCAGTGTCATTTATTGTGTCATTTGCAATCCATAGTATTTAAAAATCAAAGCGCTTGTGCTTTATAGAGCAAAGGTGTTTCGTGTTCTTCGTTGTTCACAATTTGGGCAAAAAAACTGTTCATTTCAAAATTACGGATTATATGTAATAAGCTTCTTTTTACTCAAAAGCTGAGTCAGAAATGATTATGAAATTTTATTTTAAAATGAGAACTGTATAATCTACAGAGGACATTGTATATGAAAATAATTCTTTTATCACAACAAAAGTTGGGACTTTCGGTTGAAGTTGGTTGAGGTTCACCTTACCGTGCAATCATTCTGCAGGTTTCAGACGCGCTAAGAAAGTCCTAATTATACATAATTCTTTTTGCATAGCACTGCATAGCATAGTCACGTTCTCATAAGTATCTTCCTCAGGGTCCTTACTATATTACTTCGCATAATACATATAAAACACATCTTCATGAAAAAGATGAGATTGGTGGATCTAATAGTTTCCGAGCTAGGCGTGGTCACAGGAGCATTTTGAGTAAACAAAGGGTCCTGCACTTTTACCAGATCTTCTTTTAGAGATATTTGCAATTTCATAATAGGTTTCTCATTAAACCCAGAAAAAGGTTTATGCGAAAGATTAATCAATTGAACCTAACAGTTTTTGCGCTAGTTGTGTCAAGGGGGGCTAAGTGGCACGATCTTAGAGGAATGAATTTGTATTTATTTCAATTGCAACACTTTAAGTAGTATTTTCACAAGAATTTATTTTAAAATCAATATTCGATACTATGTGGTGTAGTCGAGGCCGCTTTTTTCGTTCGTGAAAGTTTTTCAGTATGGGCTATCTATAAACGTCACAAATTTTCGGCTTTTTCTACCTATCTGCTTCCCTTTAAAAGAAACGCAGCCGTTAGCTAAACACGGATTTTACGTTTATGAATTTTTTTTAAATAAAACTATTGTAGGTACATTGAATTCGATACGAAACACTTTAAATTTCTGAGCTTTTAAGCCGAAATATATTGCATTTCTAACAAAATAGTGAGATTACTAATCAAAGAAGATTTTCTATCTAAAAAGAGATGAATTTTAAATACAAAAAAAATGAAAAAATAATAATTTTTAACAAAGCAGTTGCATTAGCAACGAAATAGGTGAACTTTCTCGTAGAAGAGACAAATTTTCATACAGACAATGGAATTTTTAACAAAAAAGTTACTTTTCAATCAAGAAAGAGAAATTTCTAAGAAAGAAGGTTAACTTTTCTACCATAAAAGATACATTTTTTAATGAAAAGGACGAATTTTGAACAAAATAGTTTAGTTTCCAAACACAAACAGTGATTTTCACAAAATATTTTAATTTTCTAACAATAACTAGATTTCTGAAAAAAAATGGTATTTATGACCAAACAGTTGAATTTGCAGTTAACAGAAATGCATTTTTGATTGTATGGTGAAATTTTAAACAAAAATAATTAAAACACAATCAAATACCTGAATCTTTGAGACAAAAAAAAATTATCGGAAGACAGTAGAATTTTCATAAAGGAGTTTATTTTTAACCAAGAAAAATGTCTTTTCTACTATGCAAAATTAATTTTAAAACAAAAAAATAAAATATTAAATCAAAAATGCGAATTGGGTAGGAAACAGTCGATTTTTAAATCAGAAAAGATGAACTACTGTATGTAGTTGAATTTGTAACTCATACAAGATACAGAGGTTAAATTTTTTAAATGAAAACTCTGATAAAAGAAAAATCTATGAACAAACAAAAAATAAAATTTCAGATTGAAAGATAAATTTTTGACCAGCATGATTAATGTTCTAACAAAAAAGAGAAATTTTGAACAAAATAGATTAATTCTGAACAAAGTTACTCAATCTTGAAGCCATAACGACAAAATATTTATAGAAGTTAAAACGCTAGCGCAAAAATATGATTTTCTAGCCACAAATTGTTATTTTTAACCAAGTAGTTTCTTTTTCTACCAAATTGGAAAATTCCAAGCCCTAAAGATTAATTCTTTACAAAAAAGTAAAATTTTTAGTAAAAAAGTTAATTTAAAAGAAAATAGTTGAATTTTTAACTATAATTATTGATTCTTCGTAAAAAAAAAATAATTTTTCACTTGCTTACATAAAAAGCTTTGAAATGGTAAAATTTTTGAAAAGTGTTTAATTCATTTAAGTATGCATTTCTCAATTTAAAAATGTCTAATGTAGGGTTTTTCAATAGGGACGGGTAGTTTTTGACCTTTCATGGCGGCCACGTTATTGAGGCTACTTTTGTCAAATCTGTTGTTTATTTTTTGGTTACTAAAGACAAACCATCATGGCAAGCTACAGCGTCAAGCAACACATGCAAATAATAAGACTTTATTATGAAAATGGGTGTTCTATTGTGGCAACGATGCAAGCGTTGCGCCCATTTTACGGTTTACATGGATAAACGGATACGCAAACATTCAAAATTGCCGGATTTGGTACGATAACAATCCACATGAGGTCCACCAAGTGGCAATCCATCCACAGAAAGTCAATGTTAGGTGTGGATTGTGGGCCGGCGGCATCATCGGTCCGTAATTCTTCGAAAACGACGATGGCATTCCCATCATCGTTAATAAAGAGCGCTACCGACAGATGATAACCAATTTTTT